>JABEER010001371.1:0-41556 GCA_014824405.1 Fusarium sp. NRRL 66896
CTATAACAGTTGCACAAGCCGTTAAGCTACAGGGCAAAAGATCAGGCTATAATTGCTATGTAAGTAATTACAAATATGCTATAGCTGCCTTATAGAAGCTTTGTAGTACTGTTATGGTAATTAATCGTAATATATATATAATGTAACTACTAGAGTTATAATATTAGTTAATTAGTTAATTAATTTTAGTTATATTTTATATTAAATAAAGTATTATAATTAATACTTAATTAATTATTAGTTAAATATTAATTAAATTAAATATCCTTAGCTTATCTTAAAGAGATAGAAAACTATATTAATAATATAAATTAGTAAGCTAAAGTTTATATTATTTATTATAAATATAACTTACTTAGAAATAATAATATATAAAATATACTCTCTTAATACTTTATATTAAAATTAATTTTATATAAGATTTATTTATTTTATATTAAATAACCTAGGGTAAAATCAAGTTTTACAAGAAAGTAAAATTTAATTTCTAGACCTACCTAATAAGGAGTAGGCTTAAATTTATAATAGCTAAACTTTATTCTTACTCATAATAGACTTTACTTAAACTAGGTATAGTTGCGATTAGCATTGCAAATGCTCTTAAGTAGCTAGAAGAGCCAGTAGACACTAAGAAACTATAAGAGAAATTGTTTATGTAGCTGTGAGTCCTCTGTTATGTTTCTTTAATTTCATTATGAATATTGCTTTGGTATCGGGTAGGCAGTGATGGAAGTTCTACGATCAGCCCCACCACTACTATCATCGCCATTTGACGGCCAAAGTCCGGACGGCGTTAACACGGAAAGTCTGGGAACTAAATTTGTCAGCAATATTTACTCAGCTCGATTGGTCATTCTCTAGCCTGCACGGATTCGGAATGTGGATTTTCAAGCAGCCGAACAAGCCACAGTGGCTGGTGAAGGGTATGACAAATGGCGTCTCACTAAGCCAGATAAAGTTCCATGAACCTTCTCGATGCTTCGAGCAACATCATGGCCCTTCGATATGGTGAGTAACGGCTTGCGCAAGAACACGCTGCCTAAATGCCAATTGTAAAATGTCGATATATAAATAAACGAGTTTCGACGTGCTTGGTGAATTTTTAATTATCAGGATTCAATACCTTCACTGCTCATTTAATTCAAACAAAACACAAAAACACAAATTGCCTCCGCTCAGTCAAGCTGCCAATCCAAAGCCTGAATCATCATACCAATCACCTTTGACAAGTCACAACTAAAACATATCAACAAAATGGCATTCTTCCTTCCCCAGACCGTTTACCATATCCAGGCTCCTCTGAACCCACTTTACCATCTCCTCAAGGAACTCGACCAGTCAGTTCAGCAGCCACAGCGAAAGCGCCAATGCCAGCCTCAACAGAAGAGCCGCGCTCAGGCTCACTGCCCTGCCTATCGGGTGAACAGCCGCCCATGGGAGCCCCGCTTTGAGGCCCACGAGACGGAGGACTCCTTCGTTGTCTACGGCGAGCTCCCAGGCCTGAACAAGGACCACGTCACTGTCGAATTCCCTGAGCCTTGCAAGCTTGTCGTTAGCGGCAAGGTTGAGCGATTCACAGAAACCCCCAAGGCAGCTGAAACTACCACTGAGCAGACCGCTCCCGCCCCGGTCATCGAATCAGACAACGAGGACACCCGAAGCAGGAGCTCTTACCAGGCCACCGTCGAGGATGATGTCGATGGCGACGAGTTTGAGGTCTTGAGCCACACATCAGAAAAGTCAGAGACCATCAGCCAGCCAGAGCCTGAGACTCTCAGCGAGAAGGCCAAGGAGAAGCAACCCGAGCAGCCCGAGCAGCCTAAAGAGCCAAGGCACTCTGGCTATATCAAGGAGTTCTCGCGCTACTTCACTTTCCCCACCTATGTCAACTATGAGGCGGTCACTGCCGATCTCAAGGATGGTCTCTTGACCATAGTAGTTCCTAAGGCTACTCCTAAGTCTCAACGCATCATGATCAACTAAAGGATAGGATATTAGTTCATGGGTCTCACGGGACGGTTTTGATATAGATATATTAGAGAGTCTTTTTGTTTGTTCTGATCTAGTCGCTACTTAATTCATTGGTCTATTTAACATTTCCCTTATCTGTAATTGACAGCGTGCATTTTCAATAAGTGAAGGATTTTATATGAGTAAGACAAATAGAATTACTCCAAAGATTGCTCACCAGCTTCTCTTAAATAGCGCTCATCTGAGCAAGACTTCTTGCCATTCAAACCCAGGCTTTTCGAGCATCTCTCCGTTCATAATCCCATACACATAGCCACCTCCAACAAACTCATACGGCCCACGATGCGATATACTTGGTCGTAGCACAACAGGTAGGCGGCATCCCTTGAGGATCCAGACAGAGTCACCAACGCAGACCTCTTTTGGCAGCAGTGCAAACAGGCCCTTCCCAGTTTTGTAGTATCCCAACCCTCTTGTCTTGTGTACACGAAGGAAAAGCTCTTGCAAAGTGAGTAATTCATCTTCAAACTTAGAAACAATCTTCTCCTCAATAGTATCTTCCTCGGCGTCTCCAGAGAAAGCTGCGAGAGGGAGAGACAATCCTATTCGAAGCATGGCCTCAAATTCTTCGTTATCAGGGCTCATCGTGTCTTGCTTGTTATAATCCATCGCCACTTTCAAGGCTGCCTCGCGGACAGGATCAGTGTTTAGGGGATATAATGTGTTCGAATCGTCGTCTGACGATTCAGACCTAGTGAAGAAGTTGAAAGCTTCTTCAATCCAACGAGTCATCGATACAAAGTTGAAAGGATCAGAAGCCCCAGTGGGTGACCTGTCTGAGATATCATCGATGTGATATCCCTGAACAAAAGCTTGATCAGGGTCCTCGTTGCTGAAGGCTACAGACCACGTGCTTGCCGGCCCTCCTGCTGCGTGCCATGCAGTACTTAATGGAGCTCCTATCCATATATGATTCAGAGGTTTCGGTGCAGAAAGATCTCTTATCCAAGAAGGATATCCTTCGGTCCGGCCTGGTAGACCCGCACAGAGCATGAGCTCTCCCCCAGAACCAGTCTGCAGCGCATATCTCCAGAATCGCATGGTGATGTCACTCATTGGGGAGGTGTAATCAGGTCGAAGGCTGAGTGCTTTCTCTTGGTCCTCCTCATCCACCATACCGAGAATACCAAAGTAACGGTCCCGTGGCACAGTACAGCCGTGTGAGCAGAAAAATACCATACACATCGGCAAGTTCGCTTGATTCATCTCGACTCCACAAAGAAGTAGTTTGACTGTGTCATTGAACTCACGGCCATGCGGCGTGTTGAGATCGATAAGTCGACATGAGCGAACAAGACACATGGCATTGAATGACATGAAGAGGCTTGTTAGATCCTCGTTCGTATACTCGGCTGAGTCCCATGGCCATTCAACTCCTTTGTACCATACAGTACCTGCCCAGAGCCGTCCCCAAGGTATGTGTCGACGGCCAATGACCATGATTACATCACGCCCAAGGACAAACTCTTGCACGACCCAAAGGCGGTGAAACCATGGCGCAGAGATGAGTTCCAGATACCGCTTAGGCCATTCATCTCCTTCAACATCTTCGAGAGAATCTGCCTCCTCATCTGTTGGATATGGGATGCCCATGAGCTTTGCGGTTGACTCTCCGGAAAGAATCATAGAGTCACCTTGGCCCATAACAAATCCATGGCGGATGTTTCGCTTCCAGTAACGCTCTATGGCTTCTAGTACAAGTGCGATATTCTCCGTTTCTTCGCCAATATCGCACAGGACTCTCATAGCAGAGCTATAGATGATGCCCATAAGAGACACTTGAACTTCTTTCTCTACCATATCTGACTGGTTGATGCAAAGACCATCAGCCCAGTATAGTTGAGACCTTTCTTCATCGCGAAGTCGTCGTAGAATAGAAGCGAGTGATGCTGTAATTGGGATGGATCCTTGGGAAGTGAAGAAGGTGTCTGTGAAGGCTGCCTGACCCCAAACATATGAGATCGCGTCAAAGCAAACATGTTTCTCTGGATCTATTGGTCCTGTTGGGTCTGAAGTGCCTGCTTTTGGTCGCGGGGGTAGGTCTTTGAAGCTTTTGACGATAAGCTCGCCCTCCAATTGGTCTGCTTCTTGGCCAGCGTTCAACCGCAGTAGTCTTATCTGCCCAGCGCTGAGTGGTATGTACTCATAAAGCAAGTCTTCGGAGCCAACCTCTACATTCTTCAGACGTTGAACCAAGGGCGATCCGTCCATTTTGACAGAAAAATAATGCGAAATCCGGTGGTTTCTGGTCCTGCGAGCCCTGAAGCTAGTGCTGACGGGCATCCGTGACCCCGCAGTTGGGGCAAAAGATTCTCTGTGACTAGCGATAGCCAATTACAATTGCAGTTCATTAGTTGAGCTGATTGAAGTTCAAAAAGCCTATCATCAAGTTGATCCGTGGTCCGTGATAGAGTCAAGAATGGAACTCGTGCGCTCCGATACCAATTAGTTCCGCATGGCTAGGAATCGGGACTTGGGAGTCTTGATTGTCCCAAAATGAGATAAGAGGGGCGAGGCTCTCGGCAAGACATGCCCAGTCAAGAGGATCATAACTGATCAGCATTCAACTACGAAAAGACTTAGCTGCTTTTTGTAAGCACGTACCTTTGGGAACACAGACTTGATGCAACGTGATGATAGTTAATGGGTCACGCTCTTGTTGACGAGTTTCCAGGTGATTGGATTTAAACATCGGAGTTAAGCTTTCATAGAGCATTCTCAACATAATATGCCATTTATTACTCGTTGCCTACGTAGCTTATAGTCCCCTTGGCCATGGGTGGCTGGTAGATGACTTCCCATACCAGAGCCCCGATGACTTCGCGGAGAACGACTTCCGACGCGGGTGTACGTATTCCTTCAACCAAGCTGATCCGGCGATAGACATCACTAACAATTCACAGCACCCAAGGTCCAGGGTGAGAACTTCTATCACAATAGGAAGATTGCCCAAGAGATTAAGAAGCTCGCAGCCCGGAGAAACGCCAAAGTGACACAGATTGCACTTGCGTGGGTTGCAGCTCAGGGCTTTATTGCAATCCCAGGAACAACAAAACCTGAGCGACTGGAGGGGAATTGGGCATCACGGGACGTTGAGCTTGACGACGAGGAGAGGAGAAGGCGGAGTTGAGACGGATCATAGACTCAGTAAAGCCAAAGGGTAACAGATACGGTCCTGCTCACCAGGCTATGATGGGGCATTAGAACTGATGCCCATGAAACCAGAGCCCTTTGCGACACGAATACACGCGTCAACAACTTTCGATGCCGGGTTTCATCGTATGTACTCCACCCAGGATCCATATAGCAGGTGGAGAGGCGGGCCATGTACCAAGCAAATGGTTTGTTCAGGCCTGCAGCCTTTGCATTTCATATCACTTGCCATAGGCGGAAAAAGTTGATTTGCGTATCAGAAGGAATAGTATTAGCTGATAGCCTATATATACGAAGAAAACAAACAAACAGAAGATAGTACCAGCTATATGTCATGTTCTACATGACCGTCATATACATCTCCTCACCAAACTCAACACTTAGCAAGAGGCACCAGAGGGAATTCCCTTGCACTTGGTAGAGGTCTTTCCACCAGTGACCTTGTTGTTGGTCCAGGTCCAGTTCTTGCAGTTGGCGCAAAGAATGTAGACATCAGTTCCACTAGACTTGACAGTGCCGGTGACCTTGTTGATGGTGACGTCGGTGATGGGGACACCAGCAGTGGGGGTTCCAGTAGGAGAGCCGTTCTCGTAATCCTGCTCAATGACAATACCGTACTTGGCGATGTTAGAGAGGGTGATGGTGTCGTACTTGACATCGGAAACGGAACCAGTAGCGCCAGAAACGGTTTTGATGCGGACACCATTGTCAGAGTTGGAGATGGCAGAGTTAAGGATGCGGACAGTCTTGACGGTGTTATCAGAGCGTCCACCAACGGATCCAATGGAGAGACCATGGCCGCCACTGCAGTTGCCGCCTGTAAAGGTGATGTTGGTACCAGAGTTGATGGCGAGACAATCGTCCTGGTTCTTGACAATAGCTCCAGAGATATACACGCCGTTGGAGGAGCCAACGTCGAAAGCATCAGTGTTGTGTCCACCAAGGGTATCGCCAAGAGAGTTGTCCAAGGTAACGCCGTAGACGCCCAAGTTGGTGACACTGTTGATGCTGAAAGCCTGGACAGGGGTGTTGAGAACGTTCAGGTTCTTGATGTTGGAGTTCTTGAGAGAGTGGGCGCTGAAGAACTTGGGCTTCTTCTTGCCGCCGTTGCTGCCCTTGCCGTCCCACCATCTCTTACCCTCACAGTCGATGGAGTGTCCTGCAGCTCCCTCGATGAGCAGGTTGTTACCGGTGAAGGAGATAAGAGGGCCTTCCCAGAGGGAATAGCCGAAAGTGGTCTTGCCCTGGAAGATAACCTGCAAGTTTTGTTAGATTTAGATGAGAGAGAGGCTGAGTTGGCTTACGTGAGTGCCATCCTTGAGCTTGGTCAAGTCCAGAGTGGTTCCAGCAGGAACGGCAATGTTGTTGAGGATGATAGTAGAGCAGCCGGCCTTGTTCTTAATGGCAGTAGCCGCATCGGTGAAAGTGCAGCTAGCACGAGGCTCAAGAGTTGGGGCCGCAAGTGCGGAGGCGACCAGGCCGCTGAGAAGGACAATTGAAGAGAACATGTTAAAGAATGGAATGTTAAAAGAATGGAAGTTTCGAGAAAGTGTATATACGAATTGAAGTATACTGCTGAATGGAATGCTGATGCCGAGAACAAGATAGACAATGCCAAGAACATGCGGCTCTTTTATAAACTAAATCTACATACTCCCTATATCTGAAGCGCGTACCTGAATCGTGGGTAACCGCGTACAGATGCCGTTCAGCCGTAATGGTGGCCCGTGTTTACAACATCATCGGCTTTGCATCTTCATTGGGGATCGCCAGTTTGGTTTTGGGAGGTTCGGGAATTAGATTGATGCTCCACATCGCCCCCAATCTACCGGGGTTAAGATTGAAACGCCAACCTCGACCCTATAAGAAGCTTAGTCAATTGGTGGACTGCATTTTTCCACAGCACCTGTCATGTTTCACCATGAGTCTGGAATCTGGACCATCTCGGATGCCCGGCACATTGAAGGCATTCCAAGTGCCTGTCAGCCGATTGTTGAATAATTGAATTACTGCATACTGCCCGCCATCGTCAAGTGGGAGATGCAATACAATTCCTCAACTGCACTAGCCAATATAGCTTCCCTCAAAGCTGTCGGCGATAAGGCACGTCGGTAATTCTTTTAATTCGTGGCTGTATTCCCCCAGATTACGTGATCGTCACGAGCTGACACTACCTTCTTCATTAGCAACGGAACGGCGAACTCTATTCTTTTTAGGATTTGACTTTACTAAGTTAACGTTGATTTTTATCTCCTTTAAGTCTAACACTAAATGTTACACAGACTACCTTTCTTCCCTAGCTCTCCTTATATTGGCATAGTGTGATTGGGGGCATGGCGGCTTGAATGGGGGAAGCAAGCACAGCGTCTCGAATTTCGAAGAACCCATTTATGTCATTTTCATCGTCCAGAACAGTAGATATGCCGGGTAATGAGACAAATTCTATGCCTTGAACAGTGAGAACCCAAGCTGATAAGGCGCCCCCAATTGGAGAAGAATCTGATGTTTCTATAGGGTCAGACATGTCGCCATGCAGGCGACCTCGTCCTGATTCCTTTTCTAACCTCACTATAGTATACATCTTCGTGTATTCAAGGGCAACCTCGTCCGTCAAGTCATCATAACAACCACTGTAATGGCTGTTGATAGTGTCGTTCCACATTACTTAGAAGAAGAAAAGGTGGATCTTTATCATACGAGAGCCACCTTTGCTTTGTCAGTATTAAAAGCTCGTAACCTAATTCCGGTGACTCCGAGTGGCGCAGGCCCCGACTGGTGTTCGGATGAGACTAGCGCTCGATAACAGAAGCATGATATGCTTTCTTTCAAAATCTATCTGGCCGAAGCGAGATTCTGTAACTTACCACCTCTGGATCCTCATACTCCTCCATCCACCGAGGATCAAGCGTAATGCTCCATTGCCTCACATGGAACAGATCCTGGTTATGAGGGTCCGAAAGCGACTCATAGAACTGAGTGTCCTCCTCTCTCTTGGCCGGAGTTGCCGTTCTCACCCACTGCTCCATGTTATGTTCCTTCGCCACGCCGTCATCAGCCCATATACCAAGAGGGTCTTCGCTGTATCCCGCCATCTGGATCATTCTCTTATTCTCAATGGAGAAAGCATTCGTGAAAGTGAGCCACTTGTCGCGACGCGCATTTGCCCACTTGTCAAGAAGACCTTCTGGTGCTCGACCGTTGATCACGGCACCAAGGGCGCGACCTAGTGGTCCGGCGTCCAAAAGGCCTGTAGTTAAGCCCAGTCCACCGATAGGGTTATTGCTCTATAGGCTATCAGTTAGTACTTCAGATGATCTCGCGGAATATGGTTACAAGGGTCTGTGAGTCGGTACGCACATGAGCTGCATCTCCCGCCAGCAAAACTCTCCCTTTCTTGAATATCGAGGCACATCTCTGATGAGGCTTATACTTGTTTAGCTCCACCAGCTCGTATTCAACAGGCCAGACTGGGAAAATGTGCTTATAGTGCTCATCAATCTCGGCCCTAATCTCATCGTTTGTCATTCCCGCCTTAACACCAAAGGCACAACGCCAAAGGCCATCATCGTCCAGAATGCATACGACAGACCAGTGCACTGGGTCCATGATAAAGTTGGCGGTTGAAAAGCCATGTTTCATGAAATCAAAGCGTACGTTGGTTGCGACGAAGTCTTCCTTGGGCCAAGAGAAGCCGTCAAATGTGATGTGAGAGAGTCTGCGGACGGCTGACCCAGCGCCATCAGCCCCAACCAGCCAGTTGCACGTGTATCTGGTCTCGAGGTTTGTATTCGTGTCCAAAGCCACGACTTCGACTGTATTATCTCCCGTGTCGTAGTTGATATTAATGACCTTTTGGCAGAACTTGATCTCAGCATTGTACTTGTTGAGGAGATGGTCGACCAAGATTTTGGCTAGCTTGGGCTGTGGACAATTGAGTCCGGCGGGGAATATGTCGACACCTCCAGTCTTCTCGATAGAAGCGACCCTTTTCTTGTTCTTCCAGAAGGTCATGACATCATTGAGAACAGACTCCTTCCGGACATCGTCAAGTGTGCCAGACTCGAGGAGCTCCGCCTGTGCACAAGGCTGGTAAACAGCCGCGCGGGGAGATTGGTCGACTTGATAGCTTTTCTCCAGGACCAGCACTGGCACATTGAGTTTTGCTAAGTTTACCGCCGTGATCAGACCAACCGGGCCTGCCCCAACAATTATAACGGGATGAGGTTTTGTAGTAAAGGAAGGCATGATTTCGTCAGTAACTAGGAATAGTGAATCTTTTCGTGTGACGCAAATCCGATATCTAAATCGGCAGAAGATGTTGTGGCAGCTAGTCCTGTGACATAAGAGGCAATACTTATAGGAGAGCAAACAGCTGAAGACTCTTCTCTTTAGATCCCACATGGGAGAACCAGTATTTTGGCAAATCTAGGGTATTTAGAAATGGTCTGCTGAGCTGACCCCGCCACCAACACACAGGTAGCGAGGGGTAGGTAACATCGAGAGCTCAAGACCCACTCTGGCAATCATGGCAAGGTGGAACCAGGTAACACAGAATAAGCTGGGATATAAAAGAAGTATAAGGTAAATAGTAATATAAGAATATAATAGCTAATAGCATAAAGCTTACTTACTTATATAAAGATTATGTTATATAAGTAAATATCTTCTAATAATAGTATTAATTTGAATCTTTATCCTCTAGGTATATTTATTTTTAAAACTGTGTATTATCTTCTTATCTTAAGCCTACCCTATAGAGTACTAAAGATAAGACACTATGCACTTACTAACCATTCTGGGATGGCTGCTGGAAAAGCGGGGTGCAGGAAAGTTACATGTAGGTAATTGCCCCCGGCCAACATTGGGGAACATGCATTCATACTTGCCCAGATCCCCATATCTGATTTCATACGTAACCGTCGGGTACAGACCTAGTGGTGATGGAGCATCGGAGACGCGTCTCCCGAGCGTAAGATTCCTAGGCAAGCCAGGGAGGGATATATCCAATTCGTCTAATGTTGGATGCGATAGGTGCGATGAATGTCGTCGATTGAAAGAGAGATGCGAGGGTGACGTCCCATGCCGGAGGTGTTCCCATCTCCAACGAGCATGCAGATACACAGATCCGACCCCAAAACCTCGTGAGTTTCGTGCCTACGTTCCGAGGTGAGCAGCTTCAACGACTGTCGAGAGCATGTCTGACACCTCCCAGGGAAAGCCGTCGGAAACCAGATATGAGCCAGCTGATCGAACGTTCAAAACACATGGAACGGATATTGCGGCACACCATGGCAGGAATCTCGCTTGACACCAAAAACCTTTCCGATATAGCAGACAGGCTCGAAGCCGACCATCAGAGTCTAAATTCGGCCTCCGGTGGCCCGAGGGACTTGGAAGGGTTGGAGGCATTGGAGATCGATGATGAGGCGTGTACGATGCAACCAGTTGGAGATACGACAGCTCGTTCGTTGATCTCATACTTCACTCGCACTGAGTACGGATACTAAATCATGACAGATTTCTCGGGGGAATTCTCGTATTGGAACTTCTCTATGCGTATCAAAAACCTGATTGAGAGCCAAATCCAAGAGCCGGAGAGCCGCCGAGTATGTTTCACTATCAACTGGTGATGCTTCTCATTCATACCTCGATAACTAATAATATGTAGGAAGGCAATAGTCAAGATGATGACTATGCATCCGCTTTTCCACGTGCCCATCATCTACGCCCTGGGCATAATCACTTGTCGGCAGCCATATCATCGTTCCCCCCCAGCAATATATCAAACTTCCTGGTGACAGTCTTTTTTAAGTTCGCAGAGAGCTATCTCTTCTTTGTTGAAGAAAGCTGGGTTCTCGAGAAATTAGCATTGCTATACAAGAGCCCTAAGAGTCTGGCCCAAGCTGGTGGTGAAGTGACGGTCAGCATCCTCCTGACAGTTCTTGCCATTGGAACGCAATACGCCCATCTTGAACACACCAAGGGTCCTGAAAACACCTCGACGTCAGGCCTTTTAGAGGAAGAAATAGGTGCCATGTTTTACCAACAAGCAATCCGGCTGCTTCCCGAGATCATTGAGATCTCGTCCCTCGAAAGTGTGCAGGCATGCCTGTTATTTGGATACTATTCCCTGCCGATTGACGCTTCTGGCCTGGGGTTTATCTACGTTAACCTGGCCACCAGGCTGGGGATACAGAACGGCATGCATCGAAAATGCAGCAACAGCACCTTTAACGCAAGCGTTATCGAAACTCGAAATCGCGTTTGGTGGACGACCTACGTGTTGGAAAGGTAGGCTAAGGCTTCCCCGGACGGCAATTGGATTACGTGTTCCGCTGACTGGAGAGAAGAAAAATATCTATTTTCCATGGCCGGCCTATCTCGGTGTCTCGGTCAAATATCGATACCAGTTTACCCATGCATCAGGACGGTTTGCAATCAGAGGACTGGCGCAAACGGGCTTCTTATATTCTAGTCTCTGTACAGCTGATGTACTTCCTCGAAGACTTGTATCACGAAATGTGAGTCACGCCCTAAACTCGACGCACGAGACAAAATACACTTCCCTATGAATAACACCCATACAGCAGCATCTTGCGAAACTGTCGAAAGCAAGAAATAGTCACAGTTGTATCGCGGCTTGTGGCCAAAAAAGACGACTTGACAACATGGTGGCAATCTCTCCCTCCGGATGCAATCGACGTGAATGGGCAACCAACAATGACACAGTCCCGTGCGGCAATGCACCTCAGCCTAGATTACTGCTTGGTGCGCATGTTTGTCGGAAGGCCGTTTCTATTAAAGAGAGAAACACAAGAATCTGCGACAAGCCCGTCCGTCCCCGAAAACAGCCCCGGGGTCAACGAAAGAAGTGCCTCGAAACCGGCGACTAGTCGAGAAGAGCTGATAAGCGACTGCATAAAAGCGGCAACAGAAGCCCTTGATATCTGTCAGCAGCTACGATCGAGCGGGATGGGCCTCGCCCGGGCCTCGTATTCCGAATACAGCGCGTGTCGGGCATCGTTGCTCGTACTGATTGCCTACTCGATCCGCAATCTCTCTGACCAATTCCGCAAGTCGTTGTGTGAGGGCTTGGATATGATACGGGAAATGTCTGCTGCTGGGGAGTCAGCGCGGTCCGAGATCTCCTTGATCGAGTCGCTTGAGCGTGCGCTTGCTCGCTTGCACGCTGGAGCACGACCGCACGACGAGGACAGCCGTAACCAAGGATACTCCGGTTCGGAATACGAAGCATTCCGCAGCTGGGGAGCCAACTTGGCAGGCAAGAATTTGCATGACGCTACTACACCTGCGGCTCCGAATGCCCCAGGTGGTCAAGCAGAGATAGACTCTGTGTCTGGCTGGCCTGTAGACCTTGAGGCCCTGTCTAGTATGGACTTTTTCAGTGGTTATGACCCCACCGCTGATCCTCTACTTCAACTACCCATCTTTGGGACTGAAAATATCTCTCCGTCTGATGGATGGCTTACCCAAACCGAGACCGAAATACTTGGACGATTCATTACAGGGCCTCATGGAGGAAACTAGAGACTGCAAGCGAGTTACGTTAGAATTAGGTTGATTCAGCTTATGTAAAAAAAAAAAACCAAAACTAAAGCGATGCTTCTACAATCCCCTTTGCCATCTCTGGTAGCGTGTCAGCCATAACCTCCATCTTGGCATCGAATATCTCGGCGCAGGGATCCTGTTCATATATAGTGCAATAAGCACCTCGAAACCCAACCTTGACTGCAGCAGAAACGTCCCACATGTGAGCAGCAGCAAACCACTTGATATCATCTGGTGCGAATCGAGCCAGGGTTGGCTTGTACGCAGCCAACGCTGGTTTGGCCACGCCCTGTCCATCGCAGCTGATGAGGTTGTCTAGCGGCATGTCAACGCCAGCGCGCTCAAAGTATCCGCCCACACGCTTAGTATCGCCTGTTGTTAAACACCATACTGTGAAGCCGGCGTCTCTTAATGTTGCAAAGCACTCTTTAGCTCCGGGTCGCAACTGGAGGTCCGAGTATGCCTGGACACAGGCGTCCCTCTCTGCATCTGTGGCGAGTTCCCGTGGTGCCGCAACGCCAACCATGAACAGCGTGCGGTAGAACAAGGCGCGCAACACGTCCTTGTAGGGACGATGGCGCTCAGAAACGGAGAGAAAGGTGAACTCCAGCTCGGCTGCTGTCATCCAAGTATAGCCGAGTGCATTGGCTGTGATGTTCTTGGCAGCTAGCTTCTTGCCAATGACGCGGTCGATGCCGTTGTAGAAGGCATCGAATGACACGCAGGTGCCGACGACGTCGAAGACCACATGCTTTTGTTTGGTCATGATGGGGGCTTGATGCCAACCCTGGTTGCAATCCTAGAGGATGGAAGAGAGCGGGGAAAGAAAGCTTGGCGAAGCAAGACGAGATGCAGATAAAATCAAGGCGTGGTGACCTAAGGTTATGTAGTAGACAATTATCTCAAGAAGAGACGAGTTACAGCACCAACATCAACGCGAAATGGTCTCTTTTATCCAATGATGACTATGGACACTGATACTCTGTACTCCGTACTGCATTTTCATCTTGATCTAGCCTGATGGAGCAGGACCGGTCCGGTTGGACACGATTGGCTGCTCCATCCTCTACCTATCAGTCATCATTATCAGGGATTCCACTTTTGGGTCTCCACTTTCGTGGCTCCGGATCGGAGCTAGGCTAGCGGCATTTGAATAGGTTAGCGGTATCTTCTAGAATGAGACAAGATACTCGAGTGATAAGAGCACGCAGCTGCCGCTGTTCCGGTCCGTTTATCCTTTCACCAGAAGTTATCTACGCGTATCTTATCATCTAACCCTTGGACTGGGGTAAAGGGCAGAGCTACGCTCACGCTAGTGACAGGTAGGTACGTTGTACCTTGTTCAAGCCGACCAAAAGGGGGATGGGACAAGGCACGATGGGTTCCACCCAGTTCAAAAACCTTAGTCAAGTCAATCAGCGTATTGCTGACGGAGACTATGGGTCGATGAAGCGTACCTCGAGTCTTTCAACTACCACTGTCGAAAGGATGCGTGTTCCGTAAATTCTCGTGGAATCGTGTCTAGCTCGGCCCTGGGTTAGGTGATTTGGCTGACTGATAAACATTGAGCGAATCAACTAAGCTGGATAAAAGAAGTTCCATAACGCCTCTCTGGAGATCTGGCCCTAATAGGGTATAGTTTGCCAGACATTAGTTCGAGGCTTGCAGTAGCTTGCCTTGCTGAAAACCCAAGCTAGCTGTTGAGAATTCCATGAGAATCTGCAATACGCTCTCGGCATTTCACACCTGTTCCACTTTCCCCGCAAAGTGCAGAATTATCTTGCACTTTACCTAATGACTGACTGACAATTGTTGCGCGCATCGATGCGAGTCTAGAGCAATAGTTGCTATGCTGTGCTATGCTATGTAGCCAGTCGCACACCCAATCGTAGCCCCATTAATGGCAAGAGAACTGAGTTTGCAAATTTTATGCACGTCACACTGATAATTACCAAAGCCTCACATAGGAATTCCAGTTTGCAGCTTAAGAAGCACAGGGTGGATCAGAGGCAAGTCTTTACAAAATAAACAATAACTACACTATGTCAAAGCGATTGATACTTGCGAACGTATGATATCTCCACGTATATCAAGCCAATACAGCAAAAAATCCCACAAAGCTACGACCACAGAATGTTCAGTCTTGCAAGTCCGCGCCGAGGCTTTGGCTCTACCTTTGGCTCATTCTCGTAACGATCGATTAAAGGACGAAGTTGCACATCTTCCAATGGAATGACCTTGGTCTTAAACCAGAGCTTATAGCCGAAATACATAATGAGAGTGAAGGGCAAATTGAAGTAGTTTGAAATAAACGACTCGATCTCCCATTGCCCATGGATGAAGGTCGTGAAGCCGCCAGTGAAGAAAAGCACAACAAACAAGACCAGAGACGCGTAGGTTGTATAAGGCTGGAAAGGAGCGGCCCAAGGGAGTTCCTTTTGGCGATTAATCCCTTGCTTGTTGCAGGCGTGGACGAAGCGCAGATAGACGATGCAGATGGTGATCCAGTTGACCAGGGTAGAGATGGAGACGAGATCCTGCAGCCAGGTGAAGACTGTGCTAGCCGAGTCGGACAGGGTCATGTATCCCAGAGCCATGAAGAGGCCATAGAGGGAAACAGCGACATAGGGGATACCAAATCTGTTGATACGCAGGAAAATGGACGGGGCTTGGCCTTGGGATGCCATTCCGTATAGGATTCTGGAACCGCCAAGCATGTTGGAGTTACCTGCTGACCAAGCCGAAGTGAGCACGACAGCGTTGACGATGGACGGCACAGCCTTGATGCCTGCGTTTTGGGCAGCAATGACGAACGGCGACATGGACGCGTCTCCCGTCCATGGTACTAGCTTTTTGTCCGTGGACGGGACGACCAAGCCGATCATGAAGATGGTGACGATGTAGAAGAGCGCGATGCGGATCAAGATACGTCGGGCAGCCATGGGGATAGACTGACGAGGGTTTCTCGTCTCAGCAGCCGCCAGCGTGATGTTCTCTATGCCCGAGTAGGCGTAAAGCGCATTGTTCAGCGTCTTCCCAAAGCCCAAGAACCGACCCAGAGACCCAGCAATGCCGAGGTACTGAACCATGGGCCCGTAGGGGCTTTTCCAGTACTCGAAGCCGATGGCCTCGTGGTTTGGACCACCGCCACAGGTAATGACCAGAGCCATAATGTTGACGCCAACAATGAGCATGATTTTTATTATGGAGAAGCCGAACTCGAGCTCGCCGTAGATGCGCACGGCCAGCAGCGAACTGACGATCATGGGAATGCCAAGCACGGTGATCCAGATGGCGCTGTTGATGGTGACCCAGTACTCGATGATGACCGCCGCCGCGACGACCTCGGCGGGGATGGAGACCATGTATGAGTAGACCTGATTCCATCCGTTGGCAAACGCAAGAGCAGGGTCGCAGAAGAGCTCAGCGTAGCGAATGACACCACCACTGAGAGGCGCCAGAGCACCCATCTCGCCAACGCCGCAGACGACGCTCGAAACGGCCAAGCCAATGATCAGGTACGCCAGGAACGCACCGAGCGGACCGGCATAGGCAATGGCTCGTCCAGAGCTCAGGAACAAACCAGTGCCGATTGTGCCCGCCAGGGCAATCATCTGAATGTGTCGTTGATGTAGACCCTGCTTGAGCTCGTGAGACTCCACGATCGTTCCAGCCATATTCTCGACATCGCTGTCCCGCCGTGCGTCAGCCACAGGACCACCGAGCTTTTTTTCCGAAGGCATGGCGTCAACTTTGAGAAATTGGGGCGAGGCGTCGTGAGTTGACATTTAGTCTTCGCCAAGAGAGGAAAGGGGTTCGAATTGGAGACTGCTGCACTAGCAAGCAAGTAAGCAAGCAAAGCAGAGAAAAGAAAAGAAAATCAAGTCAAGATATTTTCTTCTGGGGAACGACATGAATGCGAGGATAATGACCATTTGTTTCCCAGTACTACGAAACGGCTTTATCTGTTTTGGACCTGGAGCAACGGCCCCAGTTGCCCACGGCTTATCAGTCAGGTAGGCCTAGGTATGTATGGGGAAGATCTGGCTAGATAGCTGCAGATCAGACCGAGGTCGACCGACTTTGGAGATGTGAAGAGCGCGTCAAGGTCAGGTTGGCTATCTTTGACTACTTTGAAGTTTAGAGCCCTGTATGCTATGCTACTCCATCCACGATAAGCGATATAGCGTTAGCGGCATTGTCAACCGGGGCCGGAACCATTTGTCCAGATTGGGTAATGCCGGCCCGGTAAGTCCGAGTCCGGTCTATCTAATTGTGTACAATCAGTCCCCAACGAACAGAACAAAATCCGACAAATCCGAGCGAAGTAGATGACACCATACTATTAATAAAGTTCAGCCAAACTAAAACAATGCATGCCTCCAGATAAGCTGACTCTATAACTGATATTGATCCTGATCCTGTAAGCAAACTCTCATCACATCACAGCGCAATCATGGCCATCTCAAATGGTAACGCATCCCGCACCGCTGGTACGCCCAAGTGCATGCCCGTGCCGAACCCAGCGCCGTGCTTCTGGCAACAACAGCAGCAACAGGATGTGACTGAGCTACGCGACCACCGCTCTTCAGAGCAGCTACTTGACTACAGCGATATCGTCATCATCGGCGCCGGATTCGCAGGACTTAGCACAGCGCACAACCTCGTCCGCGATGCTGGCGCCACGTCCGTCTGCATTCTCGAGGCCAGGGGCATCTGCTCTGGTGCTACTGGCCGCAACGGCGGACACTGCAGGCCAGACCTTTACGGCCATATTCCCACCTACATAGATCGAGCCGGCGCACGCGCTGGTGCTGAGATTGCCGAGTTTGAGATTGCGAACCTGCGCGCCATCAAGAAGTTCATTGATGAAGAGAAGATCGATTGCGACTTCACTCTTACCCGGTCCATTGATGTCTGGTGCAACGAGGACTCGGCCAAGAAAGCGGAGGCCGTCTACCAATCAATGGTGTCCCAGAACCTGGAGTATATGGATGATGTTGTGTTTTATACAGGCGAAAAAGTAGAAGGCGTAAGTGGCCCCAATATCAGCCCAGATTGCTTTGTGTGCGGCCCAAAGACGTTCATGCAGACATATGCTGACTGAACCATCTGTATCAAACAGATCTGCGGTGTCAAGGGCGCTGTTGCATGCGCAAGCTTCACGGCCGGGACCATGTGGCCTTACAAATTCTTGATGCACCTCACAAGACAACTCCTTGCTGCAGGCGTCAACGTCCAGGCACATACACCTGTCACGTCCGTGACGCCAGACCCCTCGGATGACGGCTCGTTCATCGTCGAGACGCCTCGTGGCATGATGCGAGCAGGAAAGGTCATCCACGCCAACAATGCCTATGTCTCAGCGCTTCTCCCGGAATACAGCAAAAGCATTATCCCCTGTAAGGGCATTTGCTGTCGTATCACCGTCCCAGAGGGAACTAAGGCGCCGTTATTGAACAACTCGTACATCACGCGCACCAAGGATAATACACTCTCGTACTTTATCCCTCGACACGATGGCAGCATCATCGTAGGTGGTGCATCATCCCTGTTCCGGCCATTCAAGGAACAGTGGTATGACAATGTGGACGACAGTGTCCTCATTGACTCTGCAAAGGACTACTACGAGGACTACATGCAGCGAACCTACCGCGGCTGGGAAGAGACTGGTGCCAAAGTGAGCAATATCTGGACCGGCGTCATGGGTTATTCATATGACTCAAATCCACACATTGGTAAAATTCCCAACAAAGACGGGCAATTCATCCTAGCTGGGTTTAATGGGCACGGCATGCCTGTCATCTGGTTGGCAGCCAAAGAGCTGGCTCGGATGGTGTCCCAAGGGACTCAGTTTGAGGAGACGAAACTGCCTCGCTTGTTCCAGACAAGCCAGTTCCGCATTGACCGGGCACAGAATGGTCAGGAAGAGGATGGTGATATTATAGGCACTGGTAATTTTTCTACTACAAAACCATAGCATAAGAACACTGAAAACACAATAATTAATTCATTTTTGATATCAGATATAATACACCCTTTATAGGTATGGTATATAAATAAAGAGTTACGTTTAATTTAAAGCCGCTCTGCCATTATATGGATCTATCTTTAATCCTGGAACAGGCTACTAATAAGCCAGCTGGCGTCATTGGTAAAGTCAGTAGCGGCATCAAAGGCATCCCATCCACCATCCATGGCAGCATAGCCAATATTGCCATAGTGGCGGAAGTATTGAGTAAGATAGCTCCACGATGGCAGAGCGTTGGTTCCTCTGCCCTTAAAACTTTGCTGTGGGCAGCCCAAGATAAGCTTAGCAGCTTAACAGAATAGATTAAAGAGGCACCAAAAGGACAAGAAACTCAATGAGGAAAAGCATGTTAGCTATACATAGACTCCCACCACATAAAAAGATCTGGAGCCAAGTCTAAGTCAAGAAGAGCATTCCAGTCACTGACTCCCTCAACTGTCACATTATTAAATGTATAAGCATAGGCTACTTCCTCGAAGCCGTCATTCAGCTGAGATCCAGCATCATCATTGTATTCCCCCATTCCTTCTCTTGATGCTATGTCAGGGCTGCTCGACGCGGCTGGCAGAGCTATCTGTACCATGATACCCAGAAACTTGGCATATCGGATTGCCATATGCGAGTCATCTGGAGAGCCACTGTGGACTGCATTGATAACACGACGTAGAAGATGGATATTTGGATGTGCCCGATTTACATCCTGGGTTTTTGTTAGGGTTGCCTAGTGTATCATGCCTGTTAGATGTCTACGGGGATATCTTTCTGTTTAGAATCTGTAATGTACCTTGAGCAGATGAAGGCTCGCAGCAACGATGAATAGCCAGCATCGAACTGGTAGATATTTAATAAGCTCCGAAGGCTTCAGGAAATCCACAACTATAGATAGAAGTGCATGGCTGGCCTGTGTTGCTTGGTCCTCAAACTCAGACAAGGCTTGAAGTGTTTCCTGCGGCACGGTTCTGGAACCAATTTGTACGGCTTGAGCTGCCGGAGCGAAGCAGAACAAGCTTATGTAGTGAAACTCCATAAGAAGACACGCATTTAATAACGAATTGACATCTAGGGATTGTAAGCCGAGGTACCTTTTCTCGCGAATAATAAAGTCGTTCTCAAACCCACCGTCTTGATGGTAGTACTGTCGCCTCCAGCGATGCAGAGCCCTTCGTAAACGTTCCAAATGAGGGACGAGATCTAGGTCCGCAAATGATGCGCCAGGGGCTTTCAAGGAGTGCAAGAATTCTCTTCCTTTTCGAGTCTCTATAGAGAGTTCGAAATAGCCTTCCCAGAGATGACTGTCCGGTAGAGACTCGGCGAATGTCGTTGCGAATCGGTCTTTGACTATTTGTCTCGACTTTTCGGGCAGCAAGGGCTCTAGACCTAGGCGAGTCGCGAGGCCTTCGTCTGCGAGGTATATGAACACACAAAGAAGACCGTTCCATTCTTTTTTGGTAGAGTCCAGACTGGAGGAGGCGACTGTGGAGCCGGGCGATTCGTTCTGGAAGCAGCAGCCCTCGTGGGCCAAAGCAATAGCGTTGGAAAGGAGAATCCTATTTCACAGTCATGAGTGCACTCGATTGAGATAGATGAGCCAATCAGGCATGTGGTATGCTTACCATGACATCTTGTTGCTCCGATATGCCGGAGATACAATATTCAGCTTTTCCATTAGTGACACCATCCCATACCGTCGCTGTCCAGTGAGTGAGTCTGTGTTGTTAGACGAAACCTTTGAACCATATGTATGACCATCGGAATAATCATGTGCTTCATCATCTCCTTCTGTGAAGTCAGTCGGGTTATTAATGGCCTTAACATGCCAGTCGATCAGAAGCAGCATCGCCGCTATCGCTCCAAGAGAGCGCGTCGTGGTAGACCCCCACATGACGGATTGAAGGGATCGCTGGAGGATCCTCCACGTTTGCCAGTGTATACGCTCGGACCTGATTTCACCATGATCTCCAGGCAGTGGAAAGTATCTCGAGGAGAGCGTCACGAGACAGACCACCAGAAGAGGCTCCTCAGCAACAAGCTGGCTATAAGTGCTCCTATCGCGGTAGTAAGACGGTACAACTGGCTTCAGAGGCCATAATCGATCAAAGAAGAAGCCTAGGTAGTCCATCACTTCTTGTTTTGATACAATCCCTTTTCTAATGAGGGAAAAGCTTTTCCATGCTCTATCCAGATTATGGGGTGGATTTGAGATAACAGTCGGAGGGGCAACAGATGAAACTTGGCTTTCGCGGCTAGGCGTGGCCGAAGGGCTGTTGTAGGCCTGGGAACCGCTCGCGGCGAATGTGAGAAGGTCTAGGGCATCTGATGCATTATGTATATGTGTAGAAATAAGCCGTGCTCGTGCGTCTGGTGCGGTTGTGGTTCTTGGACCCTGGGAGCAGTCGGCGATGAGTATGTCATCGATGCATACCTTCTCATTGGGAGGACGGACTGGAACGTCTCGAGGCGCAAGTGGTGTCGAAGTTGGGATGTTGATATGGGTGCAAGTATGGTTGCGACGCGACACTGGCTCAGCATCTTCAGCTGGAAGCGACAGCTTTCTCTTGGTGCTTCGCGACGCTCTGAACTCACAAAGCTGATTGTCGGTTGAGCATCGCTTACACGGCTGCCTCTGGCCCGATGCCGGCTCGCAGCGAGTCTTGCGCCTACGGCAACGTTCGCAAGACAAGTACGCGCGGCGTCGTTTAGATTCAGGAGGTGAGTCTGCTTGGTTGATAGGGACGAAGCCAAGCTGCAGACCCTGCCAGCCGTCGTTGCCGTTGTGATCTGTCATGTTCGAGTTATCCGAGCATTGTTACTCCAGCTTTTCGCCCCATGACAAACGCCTGCCTGACTGCCGCTTAGAGAACTTGACTGTATGCTTCGGCGGCGGCGTTATTTGGAGTTCGGCTAATGGTAGATGGTACGTGTGGATGGTGCCGGAAGCATGTTCAAAGTTCCGACACAATTCTTGGTTCCGGCTTTTCTGAATATCCGGGAGAGGGCTTGTCCAGAGTAGGTTCGATCAACTCAAACCCCGCACTGCCCCTTGTGATGTTCCCTGCAGCTTGCCCCGGACTAGCCTGATTAGGCACGTATTTCACTACGGAGTACTATAGGTTACACTTGCCTCCCTCTCTCCCTTGTAGTATGCATTTCAGCCCATGGCGAACGAAAGGAGGCTTATGCAGATCTGCTCGGTTAGGTCTTTCACAAAGTTTTCTTTGTAAAGTGCATATATATAGTCTCTATGTACTTATATCTAGCTATGCCGACTCTAACATGCATATTCCATTTTGATCAACACCAAGATCATGACATGATCGAGTAGATAAGACTTCGAGACTCTCGCAATGATCCTCTTTCTTCATGGATCGAATACTTTACCCGGATTCAAGAGCCAACTAAGCAGGAGATTTAGCAAATATGCACGATATACGTCAAGTAGATGTCTTAGTCAAGTACTCACTGGGGATCCAGGGTGTCTTTGAGGGCTTTCATAATACCGATAGCTGCTGGACCGAGCTCTTTTTGTAGGCAATGCTTCTTTTTGTTAGCTGAAACAAGACGGTCGAGGCAATAACATAATTACCTTCTTTCCCAATCCGATCCCATGCTCGCCTGATACTGTGCCCTCCATCTCCAGTGCTCTCACCATCATCCCATCCACACAATCTGACACAGCTTGGCGTTCCTGCTTATCATCTGGGTTGTACATGACAATCTGATGGAAGTTGCCATCACCAACATGTCCCAGAACACTGTTGAAGAGTCCAAGGTGGCTGGCCTTTTGCTTTGATATTTCTGTGGCATCGTGTTACTCCATGCCAATGTCAGAGGAACCATGCTGCTTACCGATCAGTTCGGCCATTCGAGACAGAGGGACGGCAACATCTGTGGACCAAATCTGGGTGCCCTCTGGTCGGACGGCAAGGCTTGCCCACAAAGCTTGTTTTCTGGCAGACCAAAGGGATTGCATCTGATCCTCCGTTTTGGCAAACTCGAAAGAACGACAGCTGATAGACTTGGCGATCTCCTTAGCCAAGTTAATGCTGTCTTTAACTGCATTCTGGGAGCCTGAGAACCTGCATCGTAGTGAGCATTTGTACCATTTTAGGCAACAATAGCAGCCGCGTGCTACTTACTTTAGGAAAAGTGTAGGATATTCATCCCATACTCTTCCACCTGCTCCGCCGCTCTGGTTAATGACCTTCATCTGAACATCGTCCATCAATTCCAGGGCAGCGAGAGGAACTCCACGTCGCATAATCTTAAAGGCAGCATCAGCCGCTTCCTTGACAGTCGAGAAGGTAGCTGTCGCGACAGAAAAATTCTCCGGCATTATGGCTAGCTTCAATGTCGCTTCAGTAATTATACCTAATGTCCCCTCAGATCCAGTAAAGAGAGCTGTGAGATTATAGCCAGCTGAGGTTTTACGAGGCCGGTGGCGAGTTTTGATGACCGATCCATCCGAGAGCACTACTGTAAGATTAATAACATAATCCTTCATAGTTCCATATCTCATAGCATTAGTACCACTGCAGTTAGTAGCTACCATGCCACCGATCAGAGCAGTAGGGCTGGGATCAAGCGGCAAGAAGAGACCAGTATGCTTGATTTCTTCATTCATATTAGTCCAATTGACACCGGCTTGGACCACGATATCCATATCCTCAGGGTGAAACGCCACGATCCTATCCATGCCGGATAGGTCGAGGCATACTCCAGAATGCGGGGAGCTAAAATTGCCTTCGACGCTGGATCCAGCCCCGTATGGAATCATTGGTACTTTGTACTTGGTGCAGATACGTGCAATACTCGAGACTTCTTCAGTCGTCTGTGGTCGGATAATTGCCACTGGTCGTACATCGGTATTTGACGTGGACCACTCTGAGTAGCCATGGTCATCGAGGTCATCCGCGTCTACACTCACGATGTCTTCCCCAAGTAGTTCACGTATCTCATAGACAGCCTAAATGGTCAGCAACCCAAATTTAGCGGTATTCGAAATCTCTATTATCAGCGTACCTTTAACATGGTTGCCCTATCCGCATATACCATTCCCGCCGGAATAGGTGATCTGTCGCTTTCCTTCCACCTGGGAGTAGTGTCCTCTGCTGGTGTCCGGAGCAGATCAGTGCTTACGACCGATGCGAGAGCCAAGCCGCTCACTGCGGCTCCTAATCCTAGCATTAGGTATCCTAGAGGACGCTGTTTCTGCCGACTGGACCGCACATTGAAAGAAACATATCTTGGGAAAGAACGAGGCTGGCGAATGGCGGTAAATTGTCTTGACATAGCTAACAATGATGGCCGGTACACGCTCGAAGAAATGGTCGATAGGGTCACCATCTTGGGATATGTACAACGAGTGAATGGGGCTCTGGGATGTGTGACGTTGATCTCAAAATAGTTAGTAGTGACGGAAAAATCCCAATAAGATAAGTTGAAAGGTCCCTTTTCCGCGTGACTCTGAGAGAAATAGCCTACTGATACGAGTTTCACTTCAGTGCTCAAGATCGGAGATGGTCGAGCTGGGAAAATTGAGGCCGAGGCCACTGGCAAACCGCGGTCTCGGATATTCCCAAAGTAGACTAGACTAACCTGTTTAATATCCGACCGGCTCGGATATTTATGTGGTCTTCGGGCCGTCTGCGCTGTGGCATCATCATGGCTAGTAGGCATTCCATCATCGGATTGGTATGATTCAACTCGTCTTGTGGGTTTATGGCTGTGCGGGGTAATAATGTACCGCAAGCTGCATATTCAGTTGATGTGACCAGATCCGGGGTAGATAGTCTGGGGCTGGTGTAGTTGAGGCATTCCGACTATTAATTATATTAAAACCACGACATCCGCCCACTTGTGCTCAGCTTAGCTCGGACAACCATTCTGGCGAGGTTCTTGTTTCACTATTCTTGCTGTTTTTTGACTCCCTTCAAACTTCTCATTTTACCCATCACTATCACCCATGCCACCTTCGATCACGGCCATGACACATCAGAAGGACGAGGCAAGCTCCAAGGCTAGCATTCACAGCAAACTATCCGCCGTCAATCTTGAGACTGTTCCTAGTTCGGCGATTGGAACCAGCGTCGAGCTTGATGAGGAGACGAACAGAAAGTTGCTTCGAAAGATCGACCGGAAGCTGATGCCTGTGGCAAGTCAACTCTACCTAATTCCATGAACTGAAACTGACTTTGAAAGCTCTGCTTCACCTACGCCCTGCAATACTACGACAAGGCCATCCTCAGCCAGGCCGCCATCTTCGGCTTGCGAGAGGACCTGAAACTCACCACTGGCATCAAATACTCCTGGGTCTCTCTCATTTTCTACTTTGGATATATCGCAGGTACTTATCCTGCCTCATTCCTCGCCCAACGTTACCCGATTCGAATCGTCTGCACGGCTATCTGCATTATATGGTCTTTCGTCATCCTTTGCACACCAGCCTGTACTTCCTACACCGGACTCCTCGTGAATCGCTTTATGCTTGGTCTTGTCGAGGCAGGTGTATCACCTATCTTCATGCTCGTTGTAGGTCTCTGGTATACCCACTCGGAGCAGGTCTCACGATCTAGTTGGTGGTATTCCTGCAGCGGCGGATCTCTTCTTATCTCACCCCTAATCAATTACGGACTTGGCCATATCAAGGGAGGCGCTCTCAATTCCTGGCAGTGGATGTATATCATCGCCGGGCTCGCTACTCTGGCCTGGGGTATTACCCTCTGGTGGCTGTTCCCCGATAGCCCTCAGAATGCCAAGGGATTTACGGAAGCCGAGCGCCGCCTTCTCCTGGAGCGAGTCCGAGAAAACAATGCTGGGATTGAGGATAAACATTTCAAGTCCTACCAGTTCCGGGAGGCCTTATTTGACTATCGGCTATGGGGTATTATGATTCTATCTATCGTGTCCTGCACGGGTTCCGGCGCCGTGACAACGTTTGGAACTATCGTGTTCAAGGATATGGGCTTTGATGTGTTTACTGCACTGTTGCTCAACCTACCCATTGGAGCCCTAGCTTTCATCTGTATTCTCGGTTCAGGCTATATTGGCAGGAAGGTTCCCAACTCTAGGTTGTATGTTATCGCTGGGGCATGTGTTCCTGTCATTCTTGGCTGTTCCTTGATCTGGCAACTTCCAGACTCTAACAAAGCAGGACGCATCATCGGCTTCTACCTTGTCAACTTCTTCTCCTCTGCATGGGTTCAGTGCATCGGCTTGGGGACTTCCAATGTTGCTGGACATACTAAGAAGGCTGTGTATGCTGCTTCAACGTTTATTGGTTACTGTCTTGGAAACATCATCGGTCCTCTCATGTTTGACGCGTAAGTGTACTATCGTTGTTGCACCCATAAAACCGCATATATGCTGATTATCGTAGGAAATTTGCCCCGCGTTATGATGAATCATTTACCGGAATCATGATCTGCTTTACGGTCTGTGTCTTTGCTTCCCTTGCACTCCGATGGTTATTTGATCGGGAGAACAAGCACCGCGACAAGGCCTATGGTTCTCCTAACCTCAGTCACGGCTTAGAGGATCTGACAGATCGGGAAAATAAATCGTTTAGATACAGGCTATAGTTTGTGTTAAATGACATCACTGGAAAGAAGCATTAATATCATGATAACTTGGCTTGTCATGAACTCCTTTGACACAATAAGTAACTTGTTCCTTGCTGTTTTATATAGCCTGTTCTCGATACACCAAGATGTAATACGCACACCGTTTTGTAAGTACTAGATGTTGCAAGACCGCCCAAGCAGAGCTTCCTCCAGAGTGTTACAATCTAACCCAGGAGTTCCAACCATAGTCTTATAAGTGCAATGTTATAGAATGCTCTTAGATCTGACCATTGAATCAATTCACGAGCAGTCCGTCCGGTATAGTTCCTGAAGGTAGGGCATTATCTCCTTGTTGGCCGCAGCAGGAGTAAAAAGCCTCTGGAAATGAAAGTGGAACGAACAATAATTCATTTAACCTCGAACGTCCGATCATGAATCACAAAGCAGCACCAGCAGAGGAGATACCGGTTACAATTTACAGGGTGTTGATACTGACGGTTTGCATTAAGGTTATGTGGCACAGCTGGACGCATGTTGAGGGACCTCGGCTTCCACAATAGCTACATGTTGAATCACATTCTCAAGACTGATTCTCCCATCCATAGAATGGCCTTGTCATACTGAGACCTATACAGTTCAGCTGGATTCGGAAGGACCGTACCCAAACTGCCCTCGGAAGGGTTATCAATCTCATCCTGATAAAGCTCAGACCAGCGTTGGATGGACTGGTTGGAAATGCCTTGCTTGCCTAGAGAAGTCCCAATGAATTGTCTGAGCCCTTCTTCAGTATAGATAGGCTCCTTGACTTCTAGTTGAAGGAAGGTGGTGCACTCGTTCCTTTTCGTTCCAATGATAAGAGGAACTCGGACAAAGCGACCTTGTCGTAACTGGGGGCTCAGATTACCGACCATGTCGCCATCAACGGTTATACGAGTTGGCAGTTTTTGGATAGCCTGCCTCAAAATGTCGGCTGGAACTTCTCGAAGGCGGTCGAGAGGCTGTGTGCTGTTCGAACATCCTGCTTATTCAAGAACCCCTCGCAAATCGGCTTCACTCTCCGTAGCATTGCGAGTCGTGGCGATTGTCGAAGGGGAACCGCCACTCTGAGCGATTGCGCCACTGAAAAGTCCATCATCCCGAACATTATGGGCAAAAAGGTGACAACCAACTGAAAGACCGCCGACTGACTCCCCCATCATTGTGGCCCGAGATGGGTCACCACCGAACTCGGCGCTGTTTTCCTAGATCCACTTAAGGGCTTGTCGTTGATCCTGAAGGTCTAAATTCGCCAAGCCAGCTTTTTCAATTGCGCTGCCTGGGAGGATACGAAAGGGACTGACACGATAATTGAAGGTGACAAATAAGATCGGAGTCTTCATTTTCCTGGACGTTTCGACAAAAAAGGTTCCGTTGTTTCTACCGTCACGGGTAGTTTTCTTGTGAAACCCGTTACCGGAAATCCACATAAGGATAGGTAACTTATCGCCGGTCTGTGTACCAGAGGGCCGAACAATATTGAGGTACAAGCAGTCTTCATCCATAGGATCAGTCGTGTTCTGACTGAAACCAATCAATTTGATGGAATTGAACATGCATCGTGGAGAGTATGTGGTTGCCTTCCTGACATCAGTCCATCCATATGCAGGAGACGGCTTCTGGAGGCGAAGCTGTCCAACAGGCGGTGCAGCATATGGGATGCCAAAGAGGAAGTCTTGCTTGTAGTGGTTATTAGAGGTTCCAGTCAAGGTGCCGTTCCGAATGGTGACTCCTGGCCCACTTGCCTTGGCCACAGCTTGGTAGGCTGGATTGGCTAAGGCATAACCCAGGAGTAGAATCCAAGATAGCAGAATGAGTGGGGGACTCATGATTAGGAGCTGTTCGGACAAAGATTAAACGGGCAAGTGGCCATGAGTGGATGAACCCTACTTGAATGCAGTATCCAAGCTATTTGGCAGTGCAATTCGAATAATTTGGTAAACTTGTGAAATATAGAAAAGAATTAGGATATAAGAGAAGCAACGTCAGAATATATCTAGAAGATGCTTAAGTGGTAGTAAAAGAATGTGTTGACTTCTGATTTCCCGCCCAATCTGGCATATACCCTCTTATAGTGCCTCAAAACCAATAACGCAACGTCATCTCTCCGATTTATGCAATTTTTAGGCTACTACTTTGCCTCTACCTCGTCGCCCTTAATGGTCAGTTCCTTGAATTACGGGTCGCAAGGATTTATGCTATCAAGAATGTACATGACCTATATGAAATGACACAATCCCTCAGATTATTCTTAGTATCCAACAGCGACGCCTTTTACATTGTTACTGGGCGATATGCCAGAAGACTAAACTGCCTTTCTTTTTAGGAATTAGGAAACCTAAGCATGCCAAGTCCTAGAGACCAGCTCACAGGGGTTTGTGTCCTTTCCTCAATAGACAACTGCTGCACATCATAGAATGTCTGACGACAGCTGCTCACTTCTCCCCGTTGGCACATCTAGATCTTGTTGAGTATACTATGTTGATTTGACAACAGATGGCCGCGAAGGCTCTTGTTTTTTGCCACTTCAGATTACTTTAGCTGCTGCAAGGCGAGGTTCAATATGGGCATATGAGTACTGCCTATCGCTTTAGAACACGTGACTGCAAGTTGACTGCTCCTAAAGACATGGCTCTCGGAACAGGAACTGCAGCGGACAGGAATAGCGGCGGAATCAGAACTGTAGTGGAACCGGAACTGCAGGTCTGTTAACCTTTTGTCTTGTCTCATTTGTCCTACTATATCCGAAATTCCGTGACACATGGCTTCGTAAGCTTATAAAACTTAGTGTGGTGGGGAAAAACTATGTTACGGTAGGTTGCCACCGGCAGGGAATTATTAGATACGCGAGCAGGGTTGATATCCAATTGAAATGAGGTTAATTTTCACACTTCAGGGTCAATCTAGTCCCCAAGAGTAACATGCCTAGGCAACAGAGTGAGCTAGACCAAAGTCCCGCCACGTCCGATAGATATAACTTGTTCTTAATGGGTTCTGGGCTGTTTACAGCAGGCAACAAAGCCAAGTCCTCATTCTACTAAAGGCTGTTATATATGTTCATGCATGACTTCGTATAGCCCTTCCAACTGCTTTCACATGTCAAGCCATAAATGCCTCGGCAGCGGGAGGAGTTGCTCAATACTATCCATAATATCCTGACCAATGAAGAGCCTGGAAGCCAACGAAGACCACTCTGCCGATTTTATATAATAAGAATTAAAACTTTCTAGGTGAGACTGTTAGCCGGAGGAGTGATGAACTTGTGCGTCCTTAACATACTATCTACCCTTGACCCATCAGACCCTAGCATTCAGAGATTAAGAATAGATTCTGTCCCAGGTCACTCAAGGTCATCGAGCCGAGGATCCATAAAGAAGAACGAAGACAAAGTACTCGCGCTACTGCTAGCCACACCTTTAAAAGTAGCACCATTCGGCAGTTGTCTGCCAATACCACCTCGTGGTAGCCGGAGAGTTTAAAGTGCAGATCTTAACCATTTCCAAGTCGAGAGCAAAAAGGAAAGACCCACATAACGCTTTTCATGAAACGGTCGATGACATCAACTGGCTAAAAGAATACTGGTTTACTCGTACATATGAGGCTTAGTTACTGCAGCCAGGTCCGTGAATCCCGTGGAGCGAAACAGTATGATAATACCGAATACAAAAAAAGAAAGACCCTCATCTTCTGATACCTTTCCTCTATCTACACAATAACGTGCAACTTTATTCTAAACAGGATTTTACCAAATCTCTTGAAACTTACAAAATGGCTGGTTATAAGACCCATCTCACAGCACTGCAAAAAACAGCCAAGGCTTCTCCATTGGTCCCAGCCCTTCAAATACCACAGCTCTCATCAGCTGGTGAGCTTCAAGGATGGGAAGATATTTGCTACTCGCAGTTCTTACGTGACGTCGAGCAATCGGCCAATTATTGGTCCCATGAGCTTTCGGAAAAGGGAATTGACGTTGGATCAGTCATTGGATTATGGTAAGAACAAGCAACCCAAGGCGGCCAGACAATGTCACTAACCTGTGTCTAGGCTGAAGGGAACTACTTACCTGGACCTCCTGCACATATGGGGCATTTCCAGAGCTGGATACGTTCCTCAGCTTATTTCTGCTCACTTAACAAGCAACACCGTGGTCGGAGAGCTCCTTAGCGAAGCCAAAGCAAAGGGACTTATCCATGATCAGGCGATTACCGCTTCTGTGGGTGAAAATCTTTCCGTTTTTCCTGCTATTGATTTCCTCGATTTGGATATTGAGCAGCACCCGCTGGCTGAGGTCAGCAGCCCCACGTCGGGCGAAGAGATTGTTTTTATTCTGCACTCCTCTGGATCTACCTCTGGGAAACCGAAGCTGGTCCCTGCAACGGCTAGGTGGCTAGATTGCAACATTCGTAAAGCCCAGCACTTCACGTTCCGACCTCCAGGAGCTGAAGGCCAGGAGACCATTGTGGCCGGGTTAGCAAGCGTACTATCAAAGTTGACATCATCTAACATAACTATATAGTGGAAGCTTCTGTCACGTTGCAAGCACACTCGCATTCATTTCATTCGTCGATAGAGGGTGCTGCATGGCTTTGCCGACGTCAATCCCCTATTCAATTCCCGAACTACGAAGAATTGTCAAGGAGTGTAAAGTCACGTTGTTTAACATGTTTTCCTCGTTCTTAGCTGGCGTCATCAAAGAAGCCCGCAAGGACCCCGAGCTTTTAGCAATGCTCCAGAGCTTTGATGCCTGCACCTGCGGTGGACTTCCACTGGAGGAAACTGAGGGAGCTTGGGCCCGGGAGCAGGGTATCAACATAGTCGACCTTTTCGCCAGCACTGAGGTTGGCTGCATGTTAATTGGCGTGGGAGGGCGAGAGGGGAATTTACTGCGGCTGTGGCCGGAATCAACATTTGAAATGAGACCCATCTACGTTGCGCCAGATGACACTATAAACGGTGCGCCAAGCAATACCGCCAATGGTGCATCGAGCGGGAAGCTAGTGGAACTCGTGGTCCCCAGACATGCGCCTGAATGTCCACACCCCTCGCTCTGTGACGAAAAGACAGGCGACTTCATTACAGGCGATATCTTTCTACAGGTCGAACCAGATCGTTACATCGCCAAGGGCCGCAATGACGACTGGATCAAGATGGAGATCTCGCTGCGCTGCGATACGCGGTCCATTGAGAACAACGCACTTGAGACGTGTGACAAGGACCTCATCAGTGCCGCCGTGGTCGTTGGAGCCGCCAGACCTTCACCAGCGCTTTTTGTTGAGGCCAAGCAACCCGAGGGTCATGGTGAATTGCGGGCTGAGATTTTGCGTCGGATTACCCCATTCCATGAGCGCAGGTATAAACACGAGCGTATCTTTGACTCACGACTTATTATCGTGGTGCCTAATGGTGCACTACCAAGAACTCCAAAGGGTAGTATACAGAGGAAAGTTGTTGAGAGAGAGTTTAAAAAAGACTTGGACAGGATTTATTCGGAGGTCTATCCCAGAACGCGAAAATGAGATGTATCAGCAAGGTAATAAATTGACTTATTTGTGAGAAAATTAGTTACACGAACTCCACCGTTTTGCAAACACTAGCCAGTATTCAATTCTACTCAAGGGTTCTAGTCATGAATGACCCACAAAATACAAGTTTTCTTTATCGAGGTCCTATCACTAATTTGACAGGAATGGGGGCCCCGGGATGCTGTGGGGATTCCCATGGCCACATATTCTATACCGTACTCCAAATGTGCTTTGGGGACATGATCAGGGTAGGCCGATGGCATCTTGCTCCAGGGCTTACCGCTTGCGCAGGACTCGGGGTCATGGCCGGGCTGGACGAAGATGCTCTGAATCTGACGGCGTCTGACATGAACGTTGGATCCCTCAGGTAGCGGCAAACAGATGGCATCATCCATCATCAAGCCGTATGGTTGGGTGCAGTTATACGCAGTCACCCCCACAGCCTGCATTCCCTTGTTGCTCATCTGGATGTATGATGCGTTGCCCATATTAACCTTATGGAAATCAAACAATAGAAACAATTACTACTCTTATTGCAAGACAATTAAAAAGAATAAACTTATTGTGTGTATTCAAATAACTTGTTACGTTAGAGTGACTTTCTCGCCAAGATGAATCTGAACTGCACCCTCTCATCCAAGTTGCCCGCCTCCAGCGCAAGCTACCATTGCGCCATAGTGTATTTGCCACCCCAGGCCTTGGTGATAATCTCTTCCACAGACGTAAGAGGAACATCTGGAAAGCGCCTGTCAAGTCTGCGGTCATCGTCGGGCAATAGGCAAGCCCCAGTAATGATCATCTGGCACAATGCCGCCAGCATGGGTTTGAACTCGTCCTCGGTGACGTCTTCGGGGTGCCATAGAAGTGTGGCGTCTCCCTTTTCCAGCTTCTCTAAAGGGTCGTACACAATCTCCATCTTGGAGCCTGAGTTTTCATGTTAGAAAGGCCCAGAGGTAAAAGTATTAGACACATACCTCGAAATCTTTCGGCAATTGCGACAAGCTCATTAACAGAGATATCAGAGCCAGACAAGAACCCACGCTCAGGCCACTTTTCATCTGTATCAATGAGGCGAACGATGAATTGGGCAAGATCTTCGCTGTAGGTGACTGTGAATTTCTCATTGCCAGAGCCAGGAACCACGGCTATTCCCTTTTCCATGTCAAGGAGCCATTGGAAAGTCTTAAGGTTGCTCTTAATGTGAGGCATGCCCCAGTAATCTGAGAAGGCGCCAATCGAGATGCGGATGTACTCGAGGCTCGTCTCCTTGAGCGCTCTGGCGTTGGGCATCCAGCCTCCGATTCCAAGGCCTGAACTAGGGTCACTATCATCTTGTGTGAGTAACCGAGTTTCGAATTGTTATTTTCACGTACTCCTCATCAATCAGGGAAACAAATTCGCTTGGTATAAAACGTCGAGTGGTCTGAGACTTGTCTGCGGCGGCAATGAGGTTCAGCTGTGACTGGCTGCCGGCGTCGGTCTCGAGGTTAATGGTAGATACCACGGTATCGATCTTATGATCTTGCAGGATGGTGGTAAGGGACTCGACGTCGGTATAGTCCACCACAAGAAACGCGGGAGACCCAGGAATGCTCTCAGCTGGAACCTATGGAACAGAGTCAGTCAGGCCTATGTTATGATGGAGTGCAATCTGTATACCTTGCGGCCGACGATGAAGAGTTTGTGGGCTCCGTGGCGCTGCAGATGCTCAACAACGGTTTTGCCTACTCCTCCTGTACCTCCAGCAATAGCAACAATAGCCATGGTGATGAGTCTTGAGTGTGGACTGTTGATTTGGAGTAGTCTGTTATGTAAAGGCGAACCTGTGTAGAGAAGGTTTCTAGTTCTTACAAAACGATCCCTTTAGTATTTACAACATGGCCCACTGTGGTCTTGAACTATTCATATTACTAGATTCCCTTTTGTGATGCGGAGTTTGCGCTGCGGAGTTGCGTAGTTGCGTAAGTGCTTGGCCTTGAGCAGTTCGGATCTACGGTCGTTCCGCGGTCCGTATTAGCCTCCATGTAAAGTCGGCATGCGGATCCCGCGGGTTCCATATTGATCAGAAGTCATCCTGGCTAATTCTTTGCACATAAACAAGGCCTGGTAAACATCATTTCAAAACTTGCAACTATTAAAATGATACTCTGTTTAATGATTCCTGTTTGTATCTCAGTTGAACAACACTGTGTGTCTCCGGAATCTGATCATTGAAACCAGTACCCAAATTCTTCACTAGAATTTAGCCCTTCTAGATCGCCCCAAAAAAGCCCTTCCTGCCTCATCCCCATACCCCCAAATTGCATATCAGGCCCGTACTCCATTTGAGTTTGGAAACTCTGTATTTCCGTATCCATTTGCGTCTCCCCTGGCCTGGGTATCCCTGCTTCGGCGAGAAGTACCCCGAAAGATGTTCCAGATGATCGCCCAGAATGATGCCGGCTGTCTTCGGTAGAGCCTGATTCGCCGACGTATTTATACGCCACGTTATACATGAGCTCAAAGACACGACGCTGCTTACCGTAAATATCTGAAGCATCACGGGGAAGAATTTGCAACGCCCGGACAACAGCTGATAAATTCTCAAGGTGACTCGGATCCCGCGTTTCAATCGCGTGGCAGAAGAGCACTATAAATGGCACAAATGGTGCAGCTAAAAGAGCCCTAGATAGTCATTGGACATGTGATCGGTAAGAACTATAGATATACGACTTACCATTGTACGTAAAGTTCAACAGTACTGGATTCGGCATCTTCTAATAGCGAAAAGACTTCTTTATGCTCCTCAAGACACTCCTTGGCTGAAGACAGGCATTCGTTGCAGAATGCGGAGCCAGTATTGGAACTAGGCTGTATACTTCGGTATATCAGTGTGATGATGGCCAAATGAGAGATCTTATCAGCACGCCTGACAAGCTTGGGAAGCAGATGGTCTGGATGCTCATGTGATTCTTCCATAAAGGACTCCTATTATTCTGTGTTAGCATATATGCATAATAAGGTCTTGTGTTAGCCCACTTCAATTGGATCCTTGCTGTCAAACAGACACTGAAGTTCAACAGCCAATTCCCGAGCTCTACTTTCCCGTGCCGTCGATGGCTGTAACAGCGCGCCAGGACTGAATATCTCGTCGTATATCCTGCCGTAGAGCGTACCCATCTTGATCCATTTGGGAGCAGTGGGTAATGAGGATTCTACAGCCGTCTCGCAGGATACAGTGATGTCTCTATCTCGGAGGAGTGGTGGTCGGTTCAAACGCAAAGCAAGAAGTTTGTCCATTATGTAAACGAGCCAAAAGAGCCGAATTCTGCGCTGCCTTTCTTGTATCTTTTCTGGTTTACTAGGTACCTCACGATGATACCCCAAAGTTAGACAGATTTGTGCAGCAGCTGCGAGATAGCTCCAGGCCTGAGACATGCTGCATCGCTGGACGAAATAGGTGGTCTATGTAAATGTCAGCTTTTGCAATGCTGGCCTCTCGTTTTGCAACCATACAGCCATGAGAAGAGCGAGCACAAAGTCATATGTCGAAGGAACATTAAACGGCAGATTGGCTAGGATTGATTCCAAATTCTGCTGACATAGCAAGGCTTGAGAATTGATCTCTTCTTGCGACGTCTTGTCCTTTTGCAGATTACCATATGGTACAAGAAGGTTATGCAGTCCACAATGGACAATGATGAGGTCGGCCAGTGACGGAGTCCCAGAGTATACCGTGAAGAAATAATCGACAAACTGGCCGACATCTATCTCCATGCACCAGCAGAACCTAAGATGAGACGACTCTAAGACTGTAATTAATTTTACCTGCAACGACAGATCTCGATTCGGAACTTGCCTTTGAGCTTATGGATCGCAGACATAGCAAGTTGAATGGGAGGTAGCGTGAAGTTGTGCTGACTCGCATTGGGTGAGATTAGATGGGTCTCAGGCGCCTTCGGGTTACCATGGCCAGACCCCCTTTCTTTGAGCTCATCCTTCAATGCGTCCAAGCAAGGTCTGACATCTGGCGAAACCTGTAGCAGATGGCTACTATCAACAGCCTGCTGCGCAAACTTGGTGGCAAAAGCAGCTTGCGTGGCCAAGACAGCGTCTCTCTGCAGCTCGGAACCGGATTGATCTTCAACAGGTGCCTTGTGAAACAAAGTTGAGCCTGCTATGGACAGGGGAGCACGATCTACAAGGTTAGTGCGACTGCTGGGGACACTGGAATCTACCTGGCCCAGGGAAGACTCAAGGTTGTCGATGGCTATAAGAACGTTTTCCAGCTTCATTGAGAGATGATCAATCTTGGACTCGCTTTGGGATGTTAGTTTCTGTATCTGCTACATTAACCACAAAGAGGTACACACTATCCATCATGCACAAGCACACGCTGTCTCTTGGCTCGAGGTTTGGCTGACGCAGGATACACGCATTGCTCTCTCCTTCGTGAGCAGGGCCCACAGGGGATATCTCGATCGCAGCGCACCTGTAACAGAAGGGTCAACATTGGCACCGCAGCAATGAGCATAAGCGGCCTAGAAAGATAGCACCTTGCGCTGGCGGCATTGATCACACTGCGGTGGTGTCAGCCAAGCGGCCTCCCGCTAGAATAGGGCCTTACCGATAGAGGATGGGCTGTCTTTGTAGGGTTACCATAGCGCCCATCGTCGCCTGGATCGCGATTCAGGGCGACTTGTTGCATTCTTTTTTTCTTTTTTTCTTAATTTGGATGAATATGTCGTGAGAAGAGTTCGGGACATCGGTGCGATTTTCGCCCCGAGGTTATGTTATTAGTGAAACCGAGCGGAGTTTGGTTGTTTAATTAGCAAGCGGAGAAAAAAAGAGTGGCTGACTCAGGAACCAGTAGCATCATGGTTTTATCCACCTTCGGTCTCTCGGTGCTACCGAGGCGCGAGCTTTGTACAGTCCAATCCGTCATGGCCAAGCAAAAGTTCGGGCAGAACTTATCTTTCAAGGGCCGAACTTGGTTGCCATGAGATGAGATTGATTAAATGTTCCCCTTTTTGGATTATGGATAGAATCGTACATGTAAAGTTCATCCAGATATCCTACTTACTTTACCATGAGACAAATTGACTAAGCTTCCTTTTTTATCTTTATTCGTTTCTTTTTTAATTCTTCATCAAAAACTTCGAACATCGCCGTATTTTATTTCCTTAATTGTCTAAATATATCTTACCCAGAACTTCTTTCGCCTCCTAGAAATCATGGCCTCTTCCATGGTGGATAAAGAGGCGATTGAGCTTGGTGGTGTGGCGGCAGCCATCGAGCAAAACCCATCTCCAGATGCCAATTCGTCCCAAGCAAAAAGATCTAGTTTCAAAGATTACATTGTAAATTGACCTCCTCCTGCGCCGAACTTATTGATTCTGACCCAGCTAGCGTGTCGCTCATTATGGCCGCCCAGTCGATTACCTCCTTGGATCTGTCGGAATCCTCGCCGCTATAGGCTCTGGCGTTGCCTTTGCCATGGTGAACCTTATCATCGGAGACTTCATTTCCATAATGACCGACTTCACCACCTCTGGGTCTGCTCCTGACGGCTTCATGGTGCAAGTCTCCAAGTCTGCGTAAATCCAATGCCCCATTGCTTATCAGCTTGCGCAGCTAACATACTAAAGGCTTTACTTTGTTTATATCGCCATAGCAAGATTCGTCTGCACCTATATCTACTCGTCGCTCCTTACGTACACGGCCCTGAAAATCACCCGAAACCTACGATATGAATACCTGAAATCAGCCCTTGGACAGGAAGTGGGTTACTTCGATCAAGGCGCTGGTGTCTCGATTTCGATGCAGGCAACTTCGAACGGCAAATTGATCCAGTCTGGTATTTCCGAGAAGCTGGGCCAAGTCTTCCAAGCTATCGCGACCTTCTTTGCTTGTTTTGTCATCGCCTTCATCACGCAGTGGAAACTTACGCTTATCCTCATGTCCATTGTTCCCGCGCTTCTTATCATTGTGGGAATTGTTGGCGGCTTAGATGCCACTATCGAGACAAAGATTCTCAAGCTCTATGGGCAGGCTGGCTCGTTTGCTGAGACTGTCATTGCCAGTATTCGGGCCACCAAGGCTTTCGGACTCGGTCCAAGAATGACGGACAAATACTCCAACATTCTTAATGAGGCAAGAGTCCTTGGCGATAAGAAGAACGCGCTCTATAGTTTCATGTTTGGAGGTGAGTATTTTGTCATTTTCGCTGGAATGAGCCTCGCATTCTGGCAGGGTATCAGCATGCTTGCTCGAGGTGAAGTGTCAAAGATAGGTGCAATCTTCACGTAAGTCACCCTTTCTCCTTCAGACGCTAAGTTCAGGTCATCAGACACTCAGATGTCAATTTTTATTCTGATGCCGTCTGCTTTACTTAGTGGACGCTTCGCCTGCCGCTCAAAACTAACAGATTCTTGCTAGGGTATTGTTTTCTGTCATTCTGGCAGCTTCGACTCTCAACTCTATTGCTCCTCACATAGTTACTTTCGGACGTGCTGCAACAGCCGCAGGAGAACTGTTCGAGTTGATCGATCGAGAGTCACGCATCAACCCCTTCGACGACTCTGGCGACAAACCGAGCACTACACAGGGGTCCCTTGAGCTCAAGGATATTGTTTTTAGCTACCCTTCGCGCCCTGACACTCGCGTTCTCAATGGATACTCACTGTCTGTTCCGGCTGGCAAGGTTACAGCGCTAGTGGTAAGCAGCCTTTCTTTCCATCACTCATTTTCTTACGGTTAGTTCTAGGGCTCCAGCGGATCTGGAAAGAGTACTATCATTGGCCTCTTGGAAAGGTGGTATATGCCAACTGCCGGTTCTATTAAGCTAGATGGTAAAAAGCTTGAGGACCTCAACTTGAAGTGGCTTCGAACAAATCTACGGCTTGTCCAACAAGAACCTGTCCTATTTAATGGTACAGTCTACGACAATATCTGCAGTGGTTTAATAGGTACCCCATGGGAACACGAATCTCCAGAACGGAAACTTCGCCGAGTGCAGACCGCTGCTAAAACCGCCTTTGCCGATGATTTCATTCAAGCGCTTCCACAAGGATATGACACTTGTGTCGGTGAGAGAGGCGGTCTGTTATCAGGAGGCCAGAAGCAGAGAATTGCCATCGCTCGCAGTTTAATTTCTGAACCGAAGGTCCTTCTTCTCGATGAAGCTACCAGTGCCCTGGATCCTTATGCCGAGAGTGTTGTTCAGAAAGCACTTAATGCTGCTTCTAAAGACCGCACGACTATAGTCATAGCACACAAACTCAAAACGATTCAGAATGCCGATAACATCGTGGTCATGGACCGAGGTTCCATTGTCGAGCAGGGTCGCCACAGTGATCTAGTTGCTCGTGGGGGCACCTATGCCAGGCTGGTACAAGCACAGGATCTTTCAACTGCCAGCAGCGATGAAACATCTGGCACATGCTCTGAAGAAGCTGACGAGGATATTGTCCTTGCGCCCACCAATACACCGCACAAGCGTCAAAGCGGGACTGACAGACTCCTTGCCAGCACCGATCTCCAGAACTATGACCTACACAAAGGTACTGGTATCTTCAGGACCGTCTTCAAACTTGTCGGGTTGGTTCCTGAGATAAGATTGTGGATTCTTCTCGTGGCAGCTACATGCATCGTGGGAGGTAAGTTCCGCATCCTCGCCTTTGAATGACAGCCTTTGACGTCTGTTTAGCTGGCGTTTACCCTGGGCAAACGATTCTTCTCGGACGAGTGATGGATGTTTTTAAAGCAGATGACAAGCAGAGGGAGGGTGACTTCCTGGCGCTCATGTTCTTTGTCATGGCACTTGGCTTGATCATCGTCTACGGCATCCTCGGCTGGGCCACCAATGTCGTTTCTCAGGTACACGCCCTCCCACAACCCACACCCTCTCCAAGTACGGCGTTAATTTGGATCTAGACTTTTGCTCAAAAAATTCGAACAGATCTGTTTTCCTCTATAATCCGACAAGACCTTGCCTTCTTCGATCGTCCCGAAAATACAGTTGGTGCACTGACCAGCAGAATCGACTCGTATGCCCAGGCCATCTTTGAGCTCATGGGGTTCACAATTGCTGTCATCACAATGGCACTGGTGTCAGTCTTTGTCTGTGGTATACTGTCGATCGCTTTCTCTTGGAAACTCGGACTCGTCGGTATATGCGCTGGAATTCCTCCAATGCTCCTAGGAGGTTATGCAAGGATACGTCTTGAAACCAAGATGGATGCCGATATGGATGTAAAGTTCTCCACGAGTGCTTCTCTTGCTTCTGAGACGGTTACCGCTATAAGAACAGTCTCGTCTCTCGCTATCGAACAAGACGTGCTTCAAAGGTATACTTTTGAGCTTGATACAGCCATTCGCCGATCCAGAAACTCTCTATTCCAGATCATGATCTGGTTCTCACTAACACAGTCAATCGAATATCTCATCCTAGCTTTAGGATTCTGGTACGGTTCCAAGTTGGTTTCCGAGAATCAGATCACCTTCTATCAGTTCTTCGTCTCCTTCATGGGGGTATACTTCTCTGGCCAAGGAGCAGGCCAGATGTTTAGCTTTGCAAGCAGTAAGTCTCCCAGAGCCCATATACACTGTCTAACTGTATGGATTGTCTTCCCCATGCGAAATAGCGTGCCTTTTCAGTTTCCGTCATGCCTCCAAACCTTTATCACTAACCATCGTGAAAGGTTTCACCAAGGCTAATTCGGCTGCCAACTACTTCTTCTGGCTTCGTGATCTCGAACCCACCATACAAGAGACAGCTGACAACATCAATAACGCCCCCATTGACGGTTGTAAGTTCTACGACTTGAAGGACCTCGAGTTTTCATACCCCCTTGCTCCAAAGAACCGCGTGTTGAAGGGTTTGTCTCTCAGGGTGAGCTTGCCGTATCTGCTCCCTCCATTTATGAGTCTAACAGTTTTGAAAGATCGAACCCGGTCAATTTGTTGCATTTGTCGGTGCATCAGGTAAGTCATTCTCGTATCAACAAGTAGCATCGATCTGACGTTTCTGTTTTCCCAGGATGCGGTAAAAGTACCATGATATCTATCCTCGAGCGCTTCTACGATCCGACAAACGGTACAATCACTATCGATGGTACATCTTCGTTGGCCGATCTCAACCCTCGATTGTATCGTGCAAATGTGTCTCTTGTTCAGCAAGAACCGACGCTCTTCCCAACCAGCATTCGTGAGAACATTGCCATGGGTGTTGATCAAGCGCATAGCAACTCGGGTGACGATGTAGTGAGTGACAAGATGGTCGAGGCGGCTTGCCGAGCTGCCAACGCATGGGACTTTGTTAGTTCCCTACCAGATGGCCTAGGCACGCCTTGCGGAACAGGCGGTAGTCAACTGTCTGGCGGTCAAAGACAACGTATCGCTATTGCTAGGGCTTTAATTCGCAACCCCAACGTCATCCTTCTCGATGAAGCTACCAGCGCCTTGGATACAGAGTCTGAAAAGGTGGTTCAGACTGCTTTGATGGAGGCTGCGACATCTGGAAACAGGATCACTATCGCTGTGGCTCATCGATTGTCTACAATCCGCCACGCTGATTGTATATTTGTGTTCCATCACGGTCGCATTGCAGAGGCAGGGTTACATGTGGACTTAATTGCTCAGGGCGGACTGTACAAGAAGATGTGTGAGGCGCAGA
>JABEER010001376.1:0-12215 GCA_014824405.1 Fusarium sp. NRRL 66896
CGAAAGACGCCAGGGGCCGTACCTATCGTACTAGTCATGCATGTACTAAAAATATCAATTTGCCAACCGAACTGGCATGCGATACCTTGCATTCAAGGACGTTGCGCGTGGGATTTCGCTGCAGCGAACTACCCTGCAGAGTCGCTTAGAAAAGAAGCTAGAAGAAGAAATGTGGACCGGACTTTCGACTTGAATTTCTCCACACGTCATTTCCTAACTGTCGTTGCTGCCCAGACGGCAAACATGTTATCATCCAACGTTGGTGTTCCTAGAGTGACGTGCTTTTTTAGGCTCTTCGTACATCTACTACGGCTAAGTCTATAATTGTCTTACGTGATTGTGCTTCGCAAAGGTTATTCATTGAACCTTTTGTACACGGTATCCTTTTTACATTTGAAAATGGCATCGTCGTCTTCATGTCTTTACCCTCTCCTTTCCCGAAGTTCGCAGCAGCTACGCCCAGCGTTCGAAACCTCAAAGACAACCTTTTGGTTGGGCCGATGTGGTGAAGTATAGGGCAGTTGGCCTGGCATGATTTCCTCACTGCCCACGGAGATTATCTGTATGATCGCAAAGTTATGCTCGCTTGGTGGTCAGGCTTCGCTCTCACAGTCGTGCCGCATGCTCTACAGCATTTGCAAACCTATACTGTACAGAAATGACGTCATAAACCACGGATCCTCGGCCGTGTTTTATGCTATCGTCCACTGCCGAGACCGGCATGATGCGTTGAGAATCCTCGCGGCGGCCAAAGAGGGAGGGGCCGATTTCACAAAATGCCAGGACGCTAGGAAATCCCATCCTCTGTCCTTTTATCGCGTCGACGCAACTCTCTTCTCGCCACTTCATCTGGCCGCACGCAGAGGATTGGATGATATCGTTAGCTATCTCATCGACCAGGGTCTTGATGTCGATGACAGGGAGGGCTTGCATCTCACCCGAAAGACACCACTTATGGAAGCGATCCTCAACCATCAAGAAACGACAGCTGTGCTGATAGTCCGGCGAGGCGCTTCGAGAGGCCTATGTCCTCCAAACTTGGAGGCCTTCCAGGCAAGCATACGAGAAGGTCTGACATGCTTGGTAAGGATCATCGTGGAGCGGAATGGAGTGGATATCAATGCCGACCTGGGATACGGATGCACTCCTTTGGTGTTGGCTGTCTGTCATAGAAAAGGACTGATGATACCGACTTTACTGGAACTGGGCGCCCGTGCGTTACCTGCGATGCGACGATTTTGCAGTGACAATGCATTTTTATCTATTCTTTGGTTGCTAGACTCGGGCTCTTCACTTTTGCGGGGGTCCCTGAAAATCGACGAGACGTCGGAGCTTATCTTTTCAATTGCCACGGAACGCGTGTCATCAGCCCAGAAGAATCAGCAGGTCCTTGCTTTGGAGAGACTTCTGAAGTTACTTTGCCAAGATAGACAAATAGTTGGCAATGCCATGGTATCTACGGCCAGTGAGTTTGGAGATTTCCTAGATGCCCTCTTGCAGACGGTATTGTCCGTTCATCACACAGACGCTCGTCTAGCCAGTCTGTTCCAGAGCTGGGGTGCGCGAATCCATACAGGAGTTTTCCTTCAATTATGCAGGATCTTGGGTTCTTCACTCTTCACCGAGGATATCCGGCGTTGCCTCCGTCAAAATCCTGGACTGCTCCACTGTTTCGACTTTGTGCATCATCATTCTTTGCATTGTTCAACTCCAGCAAGAGGTTGGGCAGTCAGCTACTTTCTCAGCCGGGTGCCTAGCTACGCGATACGGCTGGTGCGAGAACTGAAGCAGCATGATCTCCCTCTAACTCGGAGAGGCGTCGAGATGTTGGACTTCTCCAGTTTGGAAAACGGAAACGCACCCGGATAGGGCAACCCCAGTCCGGATTCGATGGCTTATCGTGAAGGCAACGAACATGGCCGCAGGCGCCGAAGGAACAAATAGCCATGAACTAGGCTCAAATTTGGGACTTGAGTACCAACCGGGATACGAGATACTGGCTTCTCCCCCTTTCATTCGCTTACAACTTCTATAAGGGCTCAAAAGTGGCCTACCAAGCGATAGCGACTCGGCTCCGACATTGGTAGTCTGTAAAGACCGACGAGCTCACCAAGCAGTCTGAAGGATGACAAAGGCAAAATGGGCGCCAAAACCAAAATCCTACACCAGGGCGTGTTGTTCAGAAAAAGTAGCCTTGTGTTGAAATTCTTCTTTTCTGATGCCACAAAGCCGTCATGCTTTCTACCTACGATGACACAAGGATAGGTGCAGCACTTTCCGCCAACTTCCAAAAGGATGTTAGTTGCCGTCGTCCTCTGAATCCGTCTGGGCAACCCTGTCTTCATCTACAGCACGCTCTTCGTTGGGACTACAAGGGATGACTTGTGAGCATGATAAGTGTAGGCCATGTGATTCCTTTGGTGTGGTTGGCGTATTGGGTGAGGTGTTTATGGTGAGTGAGAAGCTCCCAATGCATACTGGGGCCTGGCTGTGTCTGAAGTGGCGATATCTGGATTTCTTCCGCGGGCGAACAAGGCGCTTGAGTATACGAATATCTCTGCTCAACTTCTCCATCTTCGCTTCCAACTGCAGCAATTGCGCAGGCTCAATCGAGCTTTGAGAGGTCTTGCAACCTTGGGTTGAGCGTAGATCTTGACCAGCATTTTGAGTACTTTGAAGACAACAACTGGCATCTGGATCTATTGCCGTCGGGTTGGCATGAAAAGATATATTGACTTGACCAGGGCATGGATGCTCCATGGGTGAAGTCCACGAGACGTCGGATGATTGGCTGGAATTCATGGCTGTGCGACCGCTGGAAAGTTTGACTACGGAGAAATTCAAAAGAATACAGTAGTAACAGTAGCTATAGAAGAGAGAAAACCGTGAGATGTATGAGAAGCAGCTTATCATTCTTAGAAAAGGTCGTCCATTCGTTACATTTTTAAAGCGGCTACCCCCCTGCAGCTTCATTATACCCCTGACTCGAACTATCGGTATTGATTGTGCATGGCAACACTTGGGCCACTAGGTCCTCTATCTACTTGCCTCTTTTCTCACATTGGTCCCCTGCTCAAGTACGGCATGTGACTTGTGTGGTGCGCTCCTACAATTGAATTTCACGCAACTACTTTCAATCACCATATCCACGTACTGCTTCAAACTTACATGTACTCAGGACGGCACGACAACAGGTCCCTGAGACTTATGAGGCCCACAGAAATCAAACCCGACTGAAACTCGGAATATTTGAGCCTGGCCCTGATCTCGAGACTGACGTGGCGTAAGGTGAGGATTCGGCTCTGCAAGAGGCTGCACTTCGACGATATGGGTGAGCGAGACTTGATTGCATACGAGGTCTCAGTTCAACATCATCACATCATCCCCGAGACATCCGAGGTTTCACAATAGACTTTGTTGGATGAGAAGAGACAGCGGAGTCCGGTCTAGTGCTGTGCTGACCATAAAGTTTGACGCCCACCGTGATACGGCAAAGAATAGTTCTAAAGGCCTGACAATCTTCTTGCCGGGATTCCTTACCAAAAGAGGTTTTTTTACCGGTTATTGGCCCATCTACACAGCCTCATCAGCCGCCGGCCTTGGGTTACTATCATACAAACTTGACGGTAGTCTGGACAGTGCCTCACACTCGCATCCTTGATTGGTGTAGTTGGACATCCATTGAGATACAATCCATGTCACTGGCACCTTGTGGTTATTAATTGAATTCTCCTTACACTTCCATGCGTGATTCTGCACGATATGTTGTGTAAGAAGGACTTGCCGGCAGAAACCATCAGTCGTGAGTCCTGGGCTTGTTCCCGTCCCTGAACGGGATTGGTGGTGGTCGCTGCTCGATCATCATTCCGGCCCCACCTAACCCATTCCCTCGCCATCTCCAGCACTGGTTAAGAGAAACCTGTAATTACCACCTGTTAAGTGCATGCTATCCCCCATACCTGTATCCTTGTCTCCTGAACCCCTGAAGACCATGGCGAAGGGAATAAATATCTATCACTGCCCAGAATTTACAAAATTTCGATCAATCTGTTCTCTTTTCTGTCAACGACATCTCACAATGCCTCGTATCCAAAATAATTGTGGTGCAGAATCACTATGCGCCGATCATCTATCAAATCCTTTTCTACTACCGCCCTTTGAATATTTGGAACCACAGCTCGACCTGCAAGTTGAGTATCCTTCATTGATTAGCCCTCTCTGTGGAGATAATCCAAACGAATTCACTATGCCATCATGCATCGATCCTTCTTGGATTCATGATCTCTCTCAGACAGTAGTGTTGGATCGATCGGCTGGCTATCACGTACTCTTTGCTACCGATCAAGGGCAGATACTGAGTCTCAACCCAGGCTCTCCAGAAATATCTGATTTCACTTCATTTGATCCGGATGAGACTATCTTCTCCGATTTCGGTTGTTCAAGAATCGACAGGTATGAGCTACAATGGCACGGCCAAGAACCTCATGAAGTTGAATGCTGACCGACTAACCTTAGACCTGACAAATCGGTAGCCCCGAATGACTCAACTTCTGTCCCCGGAGTACCAGTCGTCAGACCCAAAAGTCATGGAGAAAGCTCTCTTAACTCCGAAGATTCGTTTTCTAGTGCCGTGCCCCATGGATTCAAGAGGGGGTCGGAAATGGAATGTCAAAACAACAGACTTCCCAAAAAGGCCAAGTTCAGCCACCCGAATTTCGGGCTGGAGAACTCCAAGCTTCCCTATTTAAAGACTTTTCGAAGCGAGGATATGAAAAACCGCAGAAAGGGCGCAATTATGGACAAATCGTCTCCTCCCCCACACCACGTGAACAGAACGGTCAAGGTGAGAGATGCCTTATGCTCCGCAAATGCAACAAGCAGCTAACCATAAGAACTAGGAGCACGACGATAAAGCCGATACGTCGTCCCCGGATCTACCAATGCCCAACTCAGAAGGAGATGCTGCCTATGCTATATCTCAATTACCGAAGGGGCGCGGGCCGGTGGCCTCAAGGCAAGTTACCAATATACCCAACGGGCCGAAGAATAAAATTTGAGAGGACGGGGGTTCTAATTGAGGTACCCCACGAGGTTTCTCACATGGTTGCTATTAGACCTGGAACAACGCTTCAGTTAGGTTCTTGGATGTGTTCAAAGCCGTCATCATGTTCAAACCCTTTCGAAAGAGCAACGGCCCATCAAGGGTGACTGTTACTCCCAACGTATATGCTTCTTAACGCTTGTTTCTACTGCCATTTGATGGCCACCTACCTAGGACGAGATATTAAGATGTCCCTTCCGTCATCCACGTCTCATTGTCTTGGCAATGAATATACATGGTAAAAAGAAATATATCAAAAGTTAAATGCATTACGATTACTGTATCCCTTGACTCATTGTGCTATTAAATCATTCGCTGCTTTCGGAGACTCTGATGCATCTTCGAAAGGTCTGAGAGTATATCGGAGTTTAAGAGTTACCCATTGAAGGAATCATGCTCTGTAATTAGCGAGACCACTCAATTCCACAACACTGTTAATTCTCGCTCGCAAGCTTTCTCCATCTCTCCTTGTCACTTCTTCGTGGTGGTGTCTTGTATCGAGCAACAATTGTTTTGCGCAACTTCAATAGGACCTTGATCTGCAGATCTAGGTTGGAGTTCGCAGACGAGCACGGCATGCTGGAAGTCATGAAACACTCAAATCCATTGCTCATTACTCCAATCATAGCTTTGAATTGCAGGGATCTTTTATTTTTTTCACCTGAGATCGGAGTCTCCGTAGAGAGGTTTATACAAATATGGATTTGGAATCCTTCTACATAGACTTGATTAATCGAACTAAAGCCTGCACTTAGACGTTTTCTCGATGCCCTAGCTGTCATCTTCGACTTAGTGAGCCATTTATAGTGAGGAGAGAGGTACCCCTTCAAGCGACGAATGGTAGTAGGGCGTAGGAATAACCCTCGACTTTTGTAACCCGCAATAGTAAAAAGGATCTAAATCATAGGATATGTGAATTTAGTCTATGGATTGTGGGTCTCAAAACATAGATTGCCTTAGCGCATCCCTCATATTTGCCCTTGCCTCATTCTGCATGCTTTACACACTGCATCCTCTCGTTTCTCGATATCGTTCTTGTACTTTTCGTAAATCGGCTCATAGTCCTTTGCGTACTTGTAGCAGGATTGTGAGTGGTCATATACAAACAAGGAACTGTGTTCTCTACAGATTTGGAATCCTATGTCGCCTCTATAGTCCTGCAGTTTGATGCTGCAGATGCTGGAGACAGATTCGGCTGACTTAAGATTTCTACCCAAGCCAGATACGGCTTGCGTTTGCCTTACTGTCGTTTCTCCCCATACTAGATACGCCGACTGCCTCCCTAAGGCGGAGACCTCACTCAACAGCTCCGGCCATCTAGTATATATTGAGTTTACGCTTGTACCGGTCATAACACAATGAGCGTTCAAAGTGATTTTGTGATCTGTGAAAGAATAATCGAATTGAAGCACCTTTCCGTGAGTTTGCATAACGTGGGGCTGCAGGCACTCTTTGAACAGCGCGGGGTCTGTGTCACCCTGACAAATAAGAACTAAGTGACCTCTCTGCTTAGGATCGACGCTGTCTTGGGAAATATGGTTCAAAACACTTCCGATCAGAACAGGTGGATTTCCGGCTTTGCAAACTTTCTCCAGCCATGCGTGGCTTTTGAAGAATAATCCCCATATGGTGAGTATCTTTTCATGACAAGGTGATTTTACAGGACAAAGTTTTGGCGTGAACAGTCTAGGGAATAGCCAGCTTCTTACAGTCCTCCCGTTCATTGCGACACGAATTTTTGGTGGCTTGCCGTGGCTAAAGTGGGAAGCCGATGACGACCGATATACTATGGAACAAGCATGTGGTCTATATATATGTACTACTTGCATGGTTCCGACAGGGCAGTTTTAGACCAAGCTTCGGCCATACCTCTCCGGTCGAATATTACTATATCAACTGATAGTCTATTAACTGCTCTAGAATTCGGTATAATCCAATAACACTCGCACCCGCTAATTCGATGATTGAGTCGTGCACTTGGCACCTAATCTGTTGATGCTATAGTTATCCAGGTATTCCTGGATCTTTCCCGCTATGACCTTTATTGGTTTCTTCCGATAAGATAACCGAGCTTACTCGCTACGGCCTACTCCACCTTTTCGAACCAATTATATCAGTATGAGATGCTGCTAGCAGTAATATGGTGTTTAGCTCAGAATCATCTTAGCGCTGCTGTCCAGACCAGATCAACGATCAGATATATATCAATCAATTCAATCAATTCAAATCGCATACTGAAACTTTCATGTCAGCTGACTCAAAGCTAAGCACTAAGTCTACAGTAGAATCCCTCAGCATGGAATACAAGCGTACATTAGGTCCTCCAAACTCTTGTTATTCATCTTAGCATGAGTCATTTCTAATTCAGCATATTATCATTCCAAGAGCTTCCCGTAGACGGCTACTTATACCCCATGACCATTGTCAACGTCGCAGGTGTTAATTGTAGAGTTTTTAATCCAATAGTCCTCAAATCCAAGCCCGGCTTCCAGGGTAACTCGCCTCAACCAATCAAACGACTGACTGTTGTGGCGCTGGGTCGACTTGCGTTCGTTTCCTCCCTACATTCACCAAGACCTAATGATATTGTCCAAATTATAGGGACTAAAGCTTTGATGGATTGTACTGAAAAAGGCAAAGCTAACGCGCTGGATCGGCAGTCGTGCTCGCTACTTCGACCAGGCACCAAGCCACGCCAGAGGGTTCTGCTTATCCAGGAGTGCGCTTGTGATGGTTTAGCGCAGTTTCCGACGGAAGTTTTAGGGCAGTCGAAAGCCATGCGCTGCAGAGCGCCCCTGTCGGCAATCGACAGCCTCTCCGACCCAAAGGGGAAGAAGTAGCGAACGACAGGGCCATACCGATGGTGCCAGAGTTGTTGTGGAGCCCCGCATTCCTGTGTGATGACGTCGAAAAACTGGCCCCAAAGAGGGAATCCAGGGACTGTAGGAATATGGCGAAGCTCTGACACGTAGCGTGGAAAGATCCAGCTCAGCCAGACCACGAGATGCACGAATAATGCAAAGGTCCACGAGGCGATGAGGATGGGTAATAATTGGCACTGTAACTGATGGGACGTGAGGAGCGCGTACGCTGTGCTTGAAGCGAGGAAACAAGGCAAAGGCGACTCCAACAGCAGTTCGGTCATAGCGGACGGAAACAGATGCGGCTGACCTGAAGCGGTAAGTAGGTGGGTAAGTAGGTATAGGGCTAAGAGGATATCAGGGATGGTAACTGGTGATATCGTTAGGTTTGATCCTGCTACCTTCGGGGAGACCTCGTTTTTCGTTGTAGCAGATGATGCAGAGGTGAGGTGAAGTAGGTTACTGGAAACTACAAACAATATGCGAGTGATACTGCAATGCGCAGTATAGTATTCCACAGGGACAGCTAGCTGAATAATCTGATAGTTCGCATAGCTAAGATATGTGAAGTCTGCCTTGCCAGCCAGTATTGGCCGGTTCTCCCGTGCTTCTCCCCGTTCTGCCAAAACTCAGAACCCTGGGCAGCGGCTGCGGCAGCGGCACCAACAGCAAAGATGACCTATTATGGATTCTAAAATACAATTGTTAGGCCAGTGGATATCCCCGAAATGGCTGCTCGTGGCTGCTGGTACGGCCGCTGTTTTCCCAAACTTTCATCTCAACTCTCGACTAGTACCCTCTTCCTCTTTCGACCTGGCACCTAACGACTAGTGATAATCTGAACGCGTGCTAAATAGGCCTGCGTTTCCTAATCTTTTGTAAGGTCCTGGTCCTAAACCTCTCACTAAGTCGCAATCGACCCGGAGATATTGATAATAGTTCTCTGCGACACCATATCTGAGCACCTGGTACCCTCGGACTGGAAAGCTTTCAGTCGCAATCCTGCAGTATTCCTCATTGCGCATCCCGACCCTATCCAGACGCTGGGACTTTACCTGCCAGGCAGGACTCGGTCAATTGTCGGAGTGGTTGTCCTTGCTGCCGCCACTTCCATTACACTATGGTTATGGAGAGGTACCTTGGTTCGCTGGTAAAGCATGTACCACTTAGCCTAGATCACACCGTGATCTATATGACTTGTTTCCTTTTGCCTATTCTCCCTCTTCTGATAGGCGTAATATATAATCGACTTCAATCCAGATCACATTCCCATAACGATGACTCGACGAAAGCCCCTCCCCAGCCTTCGTGGGGGCTTCAAGGGTTAGGCCATCTACTCTCTCTCACTCTGCAGCCAGAGAGTTTCTTGAGACGCCTCACGTATGTTGAAGACCCCCTTCTACAGTCTTATCCAACTCTGTATTACTGGATCCACCGTTGCTTGCCGGCTTTGACGGTCGTTGCATCACCGCATCGCTAACTGAACTGCGCCTCAGCCACGAATTGCAGTGAGCTCCAGCTTATATTCCGCTCATCGGTCGGGAGATATACTTGGCGATGCCCGGAAAACAGATCGAAGGACTGTTCAGACGGAGTAGTAGTCTAGTGCCGACGCCCAGTTTATTCGATGCTCTGACCATTTTCTTCGGCTTATCCGGTCATGATATCCACATCTTCAACCATGACCGTATTTCGGCCTACGAGGCCAGTATAGGATTCTACACGGATCATCCGGATGTCTCCCGGCGTATCATGGAGCACCAGAGACAAGACTTTGCTCATTATCTTCAAGGGCGAAATCTAGTGTTTGTGATGGAGAGATTCAAGAAGAATTTGGCGTCAGAGCTATCCGCAGCATTGGAGGTCGGACACGATTGGGGCTGTATTCCTGATCTCTTCAGCTTCCTATCAAATCTCATCCTTAGAGCTATTGTAGAAGCCTTGTATGGAGAGCATCTCCTCAGAATTTGTCCAACTTTCTGCCAGGACTTTTGGAACTTCTACAAAGCATTTCCGAACATCTCCAAAGGTCTGCCGCGATGGTTGGTACCGTCAAGCTACCAGGCGCGTGACGAGATGCACAAAAACTTCGATCGTTGGCGCACCTGGTGTAGCGAAAATTACAACTGGGATAATGACGAGCTTCGCGATGTCGAGTACGAGCCTATTTGGGGCACCCAATACGTCCGCAAGATGATTCAGCGCCACGAGGCTCTCGGGCTCAGCAACAACGGAGTAGCTGTGGTGATGCTGGGATATTTTTTCGTGTACGTCCATGTTCACTCCCTCTCTCGCTCAACTTTTGCTCTACTCTTCCGCCATGAGGGATGCAGAAGCGAGAAGCGGCCGAGAGATCGTTGCTTACCCAATACAGTGCTATGGCAAACACCGTTCCCGCAGCTTTGTGGATGATCGTGCACATCCTACTTGATGCAAGTCTGCTCCGTCGGGTTCGCCACCAGATCAGCCCTGCCTTTCAATCCACAGAGGTTGGAGAGCAACCAGATATCAAAGTACTGATGAAGGATCCCCTCCTCAACTCTATCTACTACGAAACACTTCGGCTACGTGTTGCAAGTACTGTTGGTCGCACGTCCCTCGACGATCAGTTGTGTCTCGCTGGAGGCTGGAAGGTCAAGGCAGGTGTACCCGTCATGTTCACTGGCTGGCTTGCGGGACTGGATGAGTCATGCTGGAACACGGCCCAGGATCTGTCAAGTGGCAAGCCTCAGCATCCTCTGGAAGGTTTCTGGGCTGAGAGGTTTCTGGATTGTCCAGGCAGCTCCAGTATCAGCGGCCCAGCGAAAAAGAAGCGCGTTCAACCCGTACGGAAATCTCCAAAAAGGCCAACAACGCAAATGGAGACGGAAGATGAGCGCTCCAGAGCCTCCGTTGCTGGCTTGCGGGGGCATTTCTTCCCTTTTGGAGGAGGAGCATTCCGCTGTCCGGGCGAGACGTTGGCTAAGCAGGTCATCTTCGCCTCGGTCGCCAGGGTGTTGCAAAGTTATGACCTGAGGCTTATCGAACCAGATGCGGCCAGAAAGATAGAGCCTGGTCACCGGGAACTGCCATTTGGTCTCCATAGTTTTGACAGGCCGGTTCCGGTCGAGATTTGCAAGTTATCTGAGACATAGGAAAATTTTGCGTATGTATCGCGTGGATCTAAGACAGAACAGCCTGTTCTTAGAGGGGGGCAAAAGTCAAAGACGGTTGTCAGGGGTCCGAGCCGCCTGCGCGAAACTCACGTAGCGATGAGATGAAGGTTCACCACGTCGATGTGCTACGTCAATTTTCTGTCGCCAATTGCTAGAAATTTATTAGTAGTTAGTTCTAATACGAACACGATATACTGAAGCGGGATCGATGGCTTGAAACTGTACCGCGAGACCCCCATGCATGAATGAATTGTATTGCCATCTGTAAGATCGCCATTTTTAAGATCGCTCCTGCGTGTAGATTATCTCATTGATCTTTGCTCTGACCAATTACAGCATTTTATTGTATGCAACTCATCCGCTTCTTACCACTTCGAGCTTAGAGGATGCATGTTGGCCGGACTAAAGCCTCCGGGGAAACTGTCAGAAAACCATCTAACCATGCCAAAACAGGACACTAGCCAATCAGACTCTTTCGTATGTATGTATGTATGTATATTTTTCGTCCGGGGGGCCATCGGCCCCGAAAGTCTCCTACTGGGGCACAGGACGTGCTGAGCTAGAGAAGTCGGAATCTATCTACACACTACTTACAGAAATGCTATTGGCTACAAAGGATTGGTTATTCGCAACCCGAAATTAGCCTTCACCTCGGCATCCAATTTCTGTAAACACGTCAGTAGGACGCACTCTATCCAGCATATCATCGGCACAAATGGCGCATTCCATCGAGCCTGTTACCCGTCAGCGGGATGACAAGGCGCGGCTGGCATATCGCAGCCGCTGATGAAGCCTGATGTCAGGAGAGCTGAGATCAGCCTGTGCGTGTGGCAGCTTAAGACTGCCTCTGTAGTGGTCATGGCCAGATGAAGGGCGCTGGTACGCCCTTCGTCTGGCCAGGAAAAAGGTAAAAGAGAAAGAGAGAGATTGAACAAAGGAGATGAGTAGAAGATAAAGAGAGAAAGAGAGATGCCAGTGCTTCTCTGGTCGTCGTCGCCTAATGGCGAGGGCATATCTTTCCAAAGAACGCGCTGTCCTTGGACAGATCGATGAATTTGGTGAAGTCTTTTCCCATTGCTAGATTGACTGCTGTATTCG
>JABEER010001380.1:0-20554 GCA_014824405.1 Fusarium sp. NRRL 66896
CCTTTGGATTACTCTGATCTGGGACCAAATCAAGCTTCGTGCTATGAGACCAACGCTCTAACCAACTGAGCCACACCGACAAGGTTTTCAATGTCTCATGTGGTCAAGATTGAGATTATGATCATTGTCACCAACAGCGATGAATTGAATGGAAGCAATGCGACATGATTCTGGCTTCAGCAAATGCAAAAATCCTATCATTTCCTGTCCAACGAGGTACGACACGAAATGAAGTCTTATCGTCGCCCTTGTTTGTCTCCGTTGTCGAGCCTGCTGACGCGCGAACTCGTGCACGACACGTTCTTCGACAGCCAATCCTCGATCACGACGCATCAATTGGTAGAGGCGCAGTGGCAGGGTGGTCAAATGAGATAGACTAGAAATCTATTGTCTTCAGAGGTGCATATTAGAATCAGTCCCGCGCCGAATAGACATGATATAGACTTAAGAGAGTCCGACCAGATTTCTGTGTGCGATGGTGGAAACTCTCTGGGAATTAACTCAATTGAGTATGGCATCTGCTGTCTTATCGTATGATTGATCATAACTCTAGACTTTTTTTGAATGCGTCAAGATAAGATGAGTATAAGAGTATTAAATCAGGCTCCACATGAAGTTACAAGTCAATTCGGTCTTTATTTACTCTGCATCTGCATCACCTAGGACTACAGATGAAAACTGAGTGCTGGGTCCCGAGCTTGAAATCTGGTGCATATGATGTAGGGTATGAAGCTTAAGATTCTCTTTCACCAGCGAACCTCCACAATCGTCGCCGCACTATTTATCGTAGTATTTTTTATTATAAGATTGGCAAGGATGCGAATTCTAGGATCCGATATTACAAGTAAATGTCCTAACTCCCAGCAGTCAAGACGAAATATTGCAAGACCAATGAGGTCCCATTGATTGCGCTACAGAGGTCATTGTGGATGACGCGGTCAGGATCGGAACAAACAAAGCCGGAGACACGAATGACGGCGGATACAGGATACAAAGTTTGCCGATCTCTAAGCCACCCTACTTGTATCTAACAAGGTTTTGATCCTCCATAATCTCTTGGGCAATGCGTTCCTGACGATCTGAAGATCTTGCGCGTGACAGAAAGTCACCCATCCGACAGGCTGTTGATAGCCATGACATTGTCAATTGAGTATCTTCACCACCTTCGGACGATAAGACAAAGCAGAGTCGCAAACCCGTACAGTGATCGTGCGCCAAAAAGTCCAGACCTCAGAACAGAAACCCCCACCTTCCGTGTTAAACACTGTTTTGGCAATTAAAACAACATAGCGTTTATTCGGGAGCATCACTTCCGTTTCGACAGTATCTATTATTACTCATACAACAAACAGCGTTGACACCTAACTGAAATCGTATCGTTTGCCGTGATTCTTATCTTTGACTATAACCCTAATGTTTCCCCTGGCCCCTGGTTTAGTGTGTCATCATGCCCCGAATGGTAAGCTGCATGGCACTAAAAATTCGGTAAGCGAGGCTGTTTGAGGTTTTGCCCCTTGCAACGGGACCTGCTACTTTTATGGTTGGAGGGAAGAGTCTAGACGCGAGTCTTTTTTTTTGTTTTGTTTGTAAGCGCTGGGAATTTGTTCTTATCGCCATGATAAGAGAAGGGATGTTTCATCTCGTTGCATTCATCTTGACTTGGGGCCAAGACATGGGATAACTGGAGTTAATTGATGAGAAGACAATTAGACGTCCTGATGTCTCTAATTGCTTCAATCATATTTATAAACACCAGATTGTCAACAAGTCTCGTCAGTGATATGTATAACTGCAAGTCTTGTCAGTGATATGTATAACTGCTATCACTCGGTCATTGTGTTTCCCAAGCCTTCAGGTCTTCCTTGGCATCCGAGACCGGGAGAGTCTCAAACTCCTTGTCGCGACAAGACCTGCGGCGTGAATCACGCTATTCCCCACCTCCACACGTCAAGGTTTAAGGTTACCTTAAGCATACCTCACGAATCAACACTAACACCCCGATGCTATTTTCGACCTCTACTCAATTAAAACCTGTTTATTATAGTCAGCCCAGATCTTCTATTAAAACAATGTCTTGTCACTCAAACCTGCTGATTTTTACTCATCATCGTTCGATTCTTCTGTTCTTTGCTTCCTAACTGTTTATTTTCTCTTCTTTGAGGCTGGCCTCTTTTGTTTAGTGGATAATATTATTCGTTTCAGTCTCTTTAGTACTCACAGCCAAGCTTTACTTGTTTTTGTCAAAGGATAGTCATCATGGCTGGTTCCATTTCTTTACGGGCTCTTCTCTTGAGTGCTTTTGCCTCAAAGGCGATTGCGAGTTGTGCTTATGGTACTCTGTTGCAGCCGAGAGCTGAAGGCGGCAAGGTTGAGGTTAACACCTTCGGTTACACTGGCAAGATCGTATGTACTCAGATTCCTACATTCATTAGAGATGCTGACAATCACAGGGCCCTACCAACTGGGTCGCTCTCGACCCTCAGGCCAACGCTCTCTGCTCAACTGGCGTGAACCAATCTCCCATCGACATGGTTGTAGGCGCCAACGCAATGGTCCCCGCCAGCCAGCTCAGCCTGTCCATCCCCGATATGCTCGAAGGCGCCGAATTCGAGAACCTTGGTACAACCGTCGAAGTCGTTGCTGGAAAGGGCACCATGTCTTTCCAGAACACCAGCTTTACTCTCCAGCAGTTCCATTTCCATTTGCCAAGTGAACATTTGGATGCTGGAAAGAGTATGGCTATGGAGATGCATATGGTCTGGGAGAGCGCCGACGCTAAGATCGCTGTCGTTGGTGTCTTTATCGATGTTGAGGATGATGCTGGTGGAAGCCCTGCTGGTAACGCCACAGCCCCTCCTCCTCCCGTTGCGACTCCCGCTGCTCGCAAGCGAGATGGGTTCACTAAGGTCGTTCGCAAGAGTCAGCCCGAGACCAAGGATAAGCGACAACTTCCCGGTGTTGGTGGCTCTTTCTTCCACATCAACGCTCCAACTACAGCTGCGACTACCTCCTCGAACCTTTTGGAGACGGTCTTTGGTTCCGTTGGCGAGATCTCTGAGCCTGGAACTCTTACCAAGACCAAGGGTCTCAATATGGCTGAGTTGGTCAGCACTCTTGCTGCAGGATCTTTCCAAACGTAAGTCTCATCAATGACTGCTCTCATACAACAAAACTAACATTCAATTCAGATACGAGGGTTCTCTTACAACTCCTCCCTGCAGTGAGGGTGTCCGATGGCTCGTTTCCGACCAGAAGCTTTCCATCAAGACATCCACCTTCCACAGTGTTCAGTCCGTTATTGGTTTCAACTCTCGATTCCCCCAGGGTGCTCTTGGCGAGCCCAACGCCCTTGCAGGAGTGGCGGCTTAGATCTGGCAATGATGATTAAGAGGATGGAGCTTCGTTGTGTAATAATATTATCCTAGTATACGAGTCTGAGTCGCGCAGGTATACTGGCAGGTTGACAGTTAGATAAACAAAGAATAGAATCGGTGATCATATCTTTGAGTTTTAGTTGCACGGGGCAGCCTATGGGTGAAAAAGGCGTGATCTAAGCTTGTAAGATGAAGAAGCTTCAGACCATTACCCATTAAGAAGAACACATGTTAACCTGGGCACCTTAGCCTATCACCGCGGGCCACGTCTGGTTAAGCCTTTTAGCCGCCTAGCATTCTGAGCGTCTATAGTAGTGCGCCAAGAGTTCTGGAGGCTAAAATATAGTTAAGCTATAAGGTAGGCAGGATGTACACAAAGTAGCTGTAGTGGCTTTAGTGCTGGTAAAAAATCACTTTATTTGGTTATACAAAGCAATAGCTCCCCGATCTATTGAATGAGACAGATCTAGACTTAAGCCACGGGCTGGTGGCTGTGGAACTATTAAATCCAGACTATAAAGACAACAAGACCCAAGGAACCCCGCCACCGCCACTTGATTCAGTTCCAGCTCTGAATTAACGAATCTAGACCCTGATCCTTACCTACCTGGCTGAGCCATTGGATCAAGTGTTGGATTTGAGACATTATGAAAAGTCAATACGGATGGGAACAAAACCTAATAGGGATTGGCTGTGATAGCCCGCTCCCGCCACTGACTTAGTTGCAGCGATTAATATTTATCAGGCAGCATAAACTTGGTCTCTAGCCCATCTATTTATCACTCCATATCTCCGCACTTCTTGTTGCAGGTATCAACCAATTCACATCTTCTTTTATTCTATCCAGTAACCGGTTCCATCTTCATTATGGAGGACGAAGAATTCGGGGAGCTGGTCGCCGCTGGCGTTCAAGGCCTTTTCAACTTGCCTCAAATTTTGGCTGAGATGAATAGGCCAGCCTTTCCAGACCAATCTATCGGAGGAAATTCACAGCAGTACAAAAACATCTTTGATGACACCTTCAACTCCACAAACGTCAATAAAGCCCTGAAATCGGCTACTGGAGCAGGCGTCAAACTGATACCTGTCGTGGGAAGCTTGCTCTCTGGTCTCCTCTCGGCACTGTGGCCGGATCCAGAGAAGAAAGGCCTTGTCTGGGAGGACATCGAGGGCAAGGTCAAAGCTCTTACTCTTAAACTGATCGATGAGGACAATTCGAAGCACATGCGCAGTATGACCGATGGCTTACACGATGTCATGAAGAATTACCTTGACCAAGAACCCAATACTGTTGAGAAAGGACAGTACTTTACGTCTCTTCTGACCGCCCTGACTCTCGATAAGCCCTTTTACTGTGACGACACAGCCCCGTGGAATAACCTGGCCTACTTCATCACTGTCGGCACGATTCACTTGACGGCGCTTCGAGAACAGTATCTGTTCTATAGCAAGATCTATGGACACAAAGATCCAAAACCTGCTAATCACAAGAAAGATCTTGAAGATGCCGTGAAAAGCTACTTGTTTGCACGAGATCGGATTGTTCAGCAATGCCTGCAATATCACAAGGACCAGCTTCACGAAGATTGGCATTGGGAGAATTCTGGCCTAATGAACTCATACTCGGTCAACTACCAAAATCCTCTCAGAAACGTCGATGAGCACTTTCAATGGGATGCGTCATCTCCCTCTAAGAAATATGAGTTCAGGTGTCGGAAGAAACAGTTTGAGACTTGGATTGAGACTGGCTACCGATCGCAGATCGAAGCTATACTCAGTCCCTCGTTCTCGTGGCCTTTATACTGCCCAAATCCTAAAGCAGGCTTGGCAAAGGAAGATCCCAAAGCAAAATCACTAGGAAAACTGACCTTTGCCGATATTGACGAGGGTCAAATTAGCAACACGACTGTGCGGCGGCTTATGATGGACTATCCAGGCTGGATGGGCGATGGCGCCAATTTGAGCATAGCATCGGATGATTGCTACTTCGATCATGAAGAGATGTTCAGGAAGTACGGACCTATCACAAAGGTCATTCTCCACGGGGGTGATAGAATGGATGGGATTGAACTGTGGTACGGCGGACAGAGCGTTGGGATACGTGGCTGTACAACGGGCTACCAACACAAGACATTGGAGCTGAAGCCTGGAGAAATGATCACGGGCCTTCGGGCTAACGCAAGCGGGGAAGCGCTCACAGCGCTGAAGCTGTCGACAACCTATGAGAATGGGGAAGCTGGGCAGAGTATTTATGTCGCCCGGGGCGGAGAAGAGCCATCTAGCTGGTGGTACACATTCGACGGTCACAAGGGAGGCTTGAAGGGCGATGAGACAAAACGCCTGCTGTGGTTTACTGGGTGGAGTTATGAAAGCCGTGTACCATGGGTCTATCGCATGCAACCTGTCTTTGGACATTATCAGACCTGGGGACCTTTACAGTAGAAGTGTATTTAATCGAACCCTTTTCTTTTTAGGTATAGCTAGGCATGAATTGAACATTTGATAAAAATGCAAAAAGGAAAACCTGCGTATCGCAGGTGGCTGGATCTCTCCCGCCGGGAATTGAACCCGGGTCTCAAGCGTGACAAGCTTGCATACTGACCACTATACTACGGAAGACTAACAGGCTTGAGCCTGCTGTAGTGAGGGGATTTTGATTTGGCTTTCGCACTACCGGTATATGAGGCTTGACACAACCGTCCGCTGTGTTCGTGAGATAATATGTCGCCATAATATGGTCTTGCTCATTCGGATAAACCGAATTAAAGGATGGAGGAATTGAGAATGTGTAGTATTTATTAGAGAGTTAAATGAAATGAGTAAAAAGGGACTAGTAACTGCGAAATCTACTATTATGTCCATATCTCTAACTCTGCTTCCTGACCCTCTTCATCTCAACATCAAATGCCTTGGACTTGATACTAACCGCCTTACCATTCTTTTCATACTTGAACTCAAAGTGATCCATAGAAAGCCCATTGTAGATAAAGCGATCTAGCATATGCCATGTAATGCATGTTACATCCTTGACCTTGGTCAAGCCCTCAATCATCTCAGCTTCAGTGTCACTGAGGGTCGGGAACACGGCTCTCCATGCGGCGCGAGACTTGTTCTCAATACCAGTTGGGTATATTCGGATGCTCTTAATGCCAGAGTCGCTTGTGTCATTGTATCTTCCTGGCTGAAAGCGGTTCAGATTGGGCAGCACTTCAAAGTCCCGGGCAGTCCAGTTACTCAGGACCAGACCAGGTCCCTTATCCAAGGAAAGGGTAAGCGTAGATCCCGTCTTCTTGTCGACATACTCCCCAGCAAAACGGGCCCTCGCCTCATCTCGAGCTGCCAAGTCCATAGCAGGAATGAGCGCCTCGACTATATTGAGAGTTGCGAGCTGTGCCCAAATACTAGAGACTTCTGGTCCCGCACCAAGGACAGACACGACAAGACCAGTGTCGGGAATCATGGCCATACCGGATTGATAGCCGCTCAGGGTACCGCCCTTGGTGTATAAATCGATTATGCGACCGTCGGAAGTCAGGTTATCGACGCGATAGATCTCCCAAGGGGATCCAACTGAAGCGGTCCAGGTTGACGTGAACGTGTTGGGTTTGAGCCAGCGGCGGGTGTTGGAGGGAGAGAGGGCTTTGTTCTTGAGAATGTTGGTCATGAATGAAAGCATATCAGTCGTGCTAGATCCCATCGCACCCGCACTAGAATATTGTCAGCGATACCCTGAAATGGTGTACGAGATACTTACGGAGCAAAGATTCCAATATCAGCATTCCAATCAGCGCTTCCAGCAGGGATAAACATGTTTTGTGAGTTCTCTGGGACGATATCAGAGTACGTATGCTTTAGACCCAGAGGCTTCAGGACCAGATCCTTGATAGCGGCATCGAATGTTTTGTTCGATGCTGCTTCCACGACAAGGCCGAGGAGACTGATTCCAGCGTTGGAGTAGACAGGTGATTGGCTTGGCTGATATACAGGAGGGCGATAATCCTTGAAGATGCTGAGGAAGTCTGTATTCATTAGCCCTGAAGGGGTAAAGATATGACGGTTGACATGCCTTTTCGCGTGCAGACCGGAGCTCCAGGAGGACCTTTGCAAGATGGAATCCTGTTTCCCTTAGAAAGTTTGGGAAGGCCAAGAGCCTCCCAGTCAAATGGGAAAGCCGAGATATCAGTGGTCACTGGCCTCGTCAGCAACAACACAACACTTAGTCATACCTTGGAGGTCTACTCACTATCGCCACCAAGACCCGAGAGATGCGCCGCAGCATCACCAACAGTGATATCAGCCCAGTGAGTAACGTCGAGCTCATCAGGGAAATGAGAGCCATCGCGATGAGCAAGCTCAGGAATCCAGCGAGTCACAGGATCATTCATGCTCAGTACACCATCCTCTGCCAGACGCAACGCCGCTAATACGGTAAAGACCTTAGTAATACTTCCAAGGCGATATACAGTACTGGAATTGATCTTCCTCATACCCTCCTTCGGGTTCATGATAGAAGGCGTGTAATGAAAGTCAAGTAAAGGCTCATCCTCATGAATAGACTTGACTCCAACAGAAACAGCAGAGAGGTTGAACACTCCCGTCTGTCCCTTCAGAACGGCGCTGATAGCTTCAACGGCATATTGAACAGCAGGATGTTGAGTGGCTTGTTTCGGTGCGGGTAGAACAGGACCATAAGGTGGACAATATCGAGGAGTAGCGTCAACGACTTGCTGAAGCCCAGCGAAGAGAGTAAAAAGGGTAGGTAAAGACTGAGAGAATAACATTGTGATATATTGTTCTAGAAGAAGAAGCAACTGCCACAGTGATTGGGAAATCATTTTGTGGGAGATCTTAGGAAGTATTTAAATGTTTACATGATGTTGAGTAAATGCAGCCTTGTCTGCTAGGAATTCCGTTCACGTTTTACAGCCCAGCCCCTGAAAAGACCGAGCTGGTCCACTTCCGAAGGATCTAGCGTGCTTTTTCAGCAGGGATGTAGTTCAAATTGACGATTGGTGGCACAGCCTCCAAAGACCGAGATTAGCTTATTGTTTCATGCTGACGATTCTTGCCTCGTAAATCATCAAGTTTATCAAAGAAAAAATGTCTACTCTGGTAACAGTACATTTTTATACCATGTACCCCAATATCTCTCATCCGCCCAAAAGTCCTTCTTTGGACCTCTTGTCTCATCATTCAGCATGCCCTCCATATCGCGACATTTGCATAATTGGACTTTGGCAAAACGGGCTAGACTTCCTGCGCCTTTATCTACAGTGATGCTCTCGTAACGTCGGTCTAGATAATCTTGTACCAGGCATAGATGAACCCTCTGATGCCCGGGAATAACTGTAGAGGGTATATTTGATGGCGTCTCGTCAAAGTTTGAGGAAAGCTTGTCCAATGTGTTCTCCTCAGCTGCGATGGCAACTTCCAGGATCTGGGCTTCAATTGCGCCGCACCATGGACCTTCCCGTCCGCTCTTTTGAAGAAGATTTAAAGCTTGTCGGCGCCAGAATGAATTCCGGTACTTGAGAGTCGCAAAGAAAAGAGGTTGAATGATGCCCATTTCTGGTGTAAATGAAGGTAATGAGTTTGCCGTTTTGTCCCCATCTCTTATGTCCAGAACTGCTTTGGCCGAGGCGATGATCTCCTGAAACTCGAGAGCGTAGTCATCGTACGCTGATTCAAATGGTTGAAGAACGTTGGACACGTATATCAATGCGGTGTAGCACTGCATCCGTAGTACAAGGCGTTGTTCATTTTGAGGGTCAGAAATCTTCTGTTGAGGATCGAGCTCGTTGTATGATAACCAAAGCTGTAGGTTTCCGCAATGACGACCTTGCTCAATCAGTAAGTCGGGAGGGATTTGTATAGGGTGAGCGTATTTGTAGGGTAGTGCGGTAGAGATGAAACGGTAGCATGCGTGCAATATGCGATACAATGCTCGATCTGGCGACGTTAAGATCAAGCTTGGTTCATTTGATTCAGCAGCTGATGGGACGTCAAGACTCGTAGCGTATGTCGCCGAATGAAGATTGAGCTTCTCAAATAAAGTTGACAACCCATGGTCATCAATTGGAGACTTCTTGCCACTGTTTCCGCGTGCGGCCATCACTGCGAGAGCTCCTTGGAGGTGCATATATCCCCTGTCGCTTCGCTGTTGCAAAGTCTCGGTAAAGGCCATAAGCAGACAAGCCACTATACAAGGTAAAGCGCCATGAAGAAGATCCGAAACTTCGTTTTGCACTAGCCTCAGCGCTTGATGATAATGCCGTGTCGTTGCCAGCCCCACCTGAGATCTAAGCATATGCTCATCGTACGAAGCCCCAAATGCAGCAGCAGCAGCTTGTACGGCTGGTATTGAGTGAATCATCTGGGGTACTGCATAACTCCAGAACGCAATCTCAGATTCACTCTTGGCGCGACGTGGTCCTTGGCTGAGAACTGTGCAGGTAAGATATGCATATCGGCCCAAAGGAGAAGTTGGGCTGCGTGAGGGACTGCGCGCAGATAAAAGGGCTGCTTCCGCAGCTCTCAAAGAAGGACCCGATGGCGCTCCAATAGGGTAGCCAAGACATGACACTTTGGAGAAGAGGCAGCGTCGACAGGATGGCTTTGTCTCATCGCATTTGACTCTTCGTTTCCTTGATATGTCAGCATTACATCCTACTTCTCTCTCAGTGAAGGGTTCATACTTGCAAGTCAAACAGCCAAACTTTGACTGTCTTACATTAGTTCGCGTCCGCTTCATACTCGGACTTATTGATGAGGTCTCCATGGTTGTTTGGACACGTCTGATTACAGGTCATAACATTGCTGACAGTTATGAGGGGCTGAAGGTACGCAATTATGATTTTCCGGCAGCCATGCTCTGGTATGCCTGGTAGTGACTATTAATAAATGGCACATATCTATCTAAGTTCTGTTCAATTTATAAATTCGTTGGCCTTGAATCTATTTTTCATTGCTGGTATATTGATCAACCCGGGAAATTTGTACATGTCGCTAGTTTTTAATAGCGCCAATAATATTTCAATAGGCTTGACCATCGCCTTAATAGTCACTCCTTAAACCTTTTCATCACTGTCGTTTCATTTGCCGTTATGGTCTTCCTAAAGTCAACTGATCCTTAAAGGAATGATTATCACGACCTGTGACGTCGGATTTCCGTCGCGCGATTGTCACCAAAAGTTGGCCTTTAGACGTGGTCGTAGTTGACTTATCAATGTTACGTGTTCTTATTAGAGTCGCAAGCGATTTGATCTCAATATGCACTTGAGACGGTAAACGAATCGGGATAGCTAAGCTCCAAAGCATGTACTTATGCCTCTGCATCCAGAAGCAGGAAGATAATATGTACGCGTGTAGTAAGTTGATGATTTGAATGAGGACACGAAACCCGGTTCCTTACGAAACGTTATTCACCGTGATGTATTCCACCTTATACGATGTCGTTGCACGAGGACACCTGCTTGTAAAGTCGACACCAGGGCTTACCAGCACCCAGTGTCCATCACAAGTCCAGAAGTCTGCATTCCCCTTATCACCGTACTCGCACTGAAGTCTCTGGAACCCATTCACCTCTATAATCTCACAATCCAAAGGCGTGATACCATTCTCCTCGCTAAGCGTAGCTTCCGCAGCAATCACGAGGCTGTAGTCGGATGTTGGAAAGTACCCGGCGAGTTTCCCAATATTAGGGCCGTTGCCGATCTTTACTTTGCCGCTGCGTTCCCCGACGGTGAAGAATAACTGAGAGTTGACGTTGGCAGTAAAGTCGATGAATTGTACGTCGGGGATTTGGGTGTCTGAGAGTTCGGCGAAACCAATGCCGCCGAGAGGGACGAGGGAGGGATCACTACTGCCGTGGGCGTAGAAGTAGACCGATTGGACTGCTTCTTCTGCTTCGGTGGTGGTGCTGGCTGCGGCAGTGGTTGTTGTAGCATCTGATGTAGCCTCACTAGTAGTCTCAGTAGAGGTGACAGCTAGTTTAGTCGTGATGGAATCGACAAGGGCCATGGTGGTCGTGTCAATTGAAGAAGCACCAGTAGTGGTTTCGACAGTTACAGTCGTACCAGTCTCGGTATGAGACTCAGACTCGGTCGAGATGGTAGTAGTCTGGGTCGCATCAATAGAAGCAGTGGAAGTTGCGGTCTCGCTTTCGAAGGAACTGGCTGCTGTCTCACTGACGGACGCAATGGCAGTTGAGGAGGAAACAATTGACGAAGGACGGCAGGGCCCAGCGTTGGCCAAACTAGCCGCCAACAAGATAATGGTCCCGGTGAGGAGATTGCGCGAAATCATAGTAACGAACGGCGAGGTTAAACCTGAAAACGAGTGACAAAGAGTGAGTAAAGACAGGAGAGAAGACATCAAATACCAAGAACTTTTCTCTTTCTAGTTCTTTATACGAAAAATGCCCCTTTTGTTTGTTGACTTGGTTTAGGGCCGATCTTCTTAGTGCAGATCTAGTTGAGGCTATTGATTGTGGCGGTCATCTAAACCAGTAAATTACTGTGAGTGACAAATTGTGGTAATTACCCCAAAAAGATTAATGGCGCCATTGAAGAACTTAAGTAGCTCCAGTAAAGTCCACTACCTCAATTATCAACCCTAGAATCCTCAAGTCAGACACCAACCGGCTTCACGTATCTACATTGTCTTACTCGCCATCTAAACCATCATAGATCTCTCAACGAAAGTGGCCAAGGAAACATGACTCACCGTGGAGAACAGCCATGGTACAAACACAACCCATGAATCCAGCGCCTCGTATACAACCGAGGGATGCGTCGATCGCTCATCCCAGAATCACAATCGACTTCGAGTGAGTCATGCTTGTCGAGGTCATTAAGGTCGAAACCCTCGCTCGAATTGCGCACGCTGAAAGGACGTAAATACGTAACAATCCCCATCACGATCGTTGTAATCAAGACTCATCTCAGAGTCCATTCCACTACTTTCATCGTCAATCTCTTCCGACTGAACGACAAAGACGGCAACGCCTAGAGGACCAGAACCAAGCAGAGTTGCCGTGCAAAGCAGTTCCCCTTGCAATCTAGCCTCTTCTACCTTGTCGACCATACTCAGCAGCCATTCTTCTGCAGCTGACGATGGCACATCAAGGTCGAGGATCTCATACAGCCTTTCGGATAGAACTGGATACCGAGAAGCCAGTCCCTCCGCTAGCCGCTCAAGTGGCCGCTTTACCTGCTGGCGGTGCCTTTTCTTTCCGCGAGGCTGGATATAGTTATGAAACTCAGCTGTAGTAATCTCGTCGTCCAAACGCCATAGGTAACCCTCAGTCCGTACACCCTCTTCCGTTAAAACAACGTTCGCAAAACGACAACTCTTATTAAAAGTAAGTTTTGCCTTTTTCTACGGAGACTCCAAGCCGTAGAAGAAGTGCCTATGTAAAAACTCCGTGATAGTCATTTTCCTCGCCGCGTTGACGTCTAGCTTATCCCTAGGATGATTAAATAAGATTTCCCCATTCACCAGAATAAGTGTAAGCACGGATAAACTAAGACTGTGCTTGTAGCCTTGGAGCTCGGTGCTGTTTAAGCGGTTGGCGTACTGGCAGCAGTTGGCAATGATGGCTAGTCTATCCCACTCCCTTTCAAGATTACGACTTGCTATGTCTTCGATGATGGTCGGGGACATTGATACTGGGGCTGAATCTTCGTCGCCGGCGAGTAGAATTGTATATCGCTTGGCTCTCGAGAGGATGGTGTTCAAATACGGTGGCGGCGGTTGATGATTTGAATAGGCTAGGCAAAGTTTTGTTGCCTGCTCGTAAAGCCCCGCGGAACTGATCAAGAGTTCTCCGTCTGAAGATCCAAAGTGACGAGATGACTTGTCATGATCGAGTGTTGCGCAATGGGCCATAAGAAGTGTCATACTCTTGTTTGCATGATAGTTCTCTTGGTAAGTCCGTCCTCGGGAGAACCACATATCTGAGGTGATATAATGTAGAAGTTGAAGTGCGTCTAGAGCGCTTTTCCAATCCGCCGGTGATAATAGCAAGTACTTGTTTCCCCTCCTTGTTACAAAACATCCGGAGAGGATGTCGGCGAGTAACTGGAGCTGCTCCGAGGTACTAATAGTCTGCGACAGCAATGCAGCTGAGTGGTGGCTAAGGCTGTAGACTCGGTCCATTGCCTGCATACATATCTCTTTTGTTTCGCCTTCCTGTTGATGGATGCAGTGCTTATCGATCCAGAGATACCTGCAGTTTATATAATCCATGTACCGCTTTATCCGACTGAAAACTGTGTTTCTCACGGATGATGGTTCCATATGGCCAGACTGAATGTCTTAAACCAAGTATCTACCATCAGGGATATCGACCTCTTCCGGGGACGGCTTCCAAGTGTATGAGAGAGCTACGTACTTTCTCTGCGTAAAATCGTTGTTTGTGGTCAGACCTAAAATCGGTCGTCTCGAGCTTTCGACATCATCTGGATCTGTAAAATATAGGCACTTGAGCTTCCCGAGAAACTCCAAAGACTTCTGTTGCGGCACGTTGGCTGCTTGAATGTGGATTAACTGCATCGCAATGTTGGGGTCTGCATATTTCGCTCTGATATCGAGAAGCGGTTTATGCATGTCGTCGCCCATCTGTGAGCTTTTGTCTGTACGCACATGGTTCATATGTGACATTGTCTGCTGAGTTGGAATGAGGACCGGGATTAACGCGGTATCTTGTGAAACTCTCCTGAGGAACCACTGTAATTATGGCTACTTCACTTATCATAGAATTACAATTAAAAATGTAATTTACATCGTACGTCTAGAGTCTGTGCAATTAGGCAGCAGTGGGTGGCCTCAAAATTGGATAGCGATGCGGATTGGTTAACAATCTTGACTTCGGATTCTCAATACAAGAGCCCAAGCCTGATCTTATGAGCAGTTGGTTCTAGCCTCGAAACTCTCAATTAAAGAAGGGCATCAACCACTTCACTCAGATTGCAAGACAAATGACTAGAGACTTTCTGCAGAGTATAATTAATTGCCAATATTTCTGTTTGTACTCCCCGAACACTTGCACATGATCTTGAGATGTACTATTACTATTGATATCAACCTGTCGTTATGGATCAAGTCCCTCCGAGTTGATGGAAAGCCTAAATACAGCACCGAGAGACTCATCGCGATTCCTACCGCGGTCGGATGTACTGTAAGTCACCTTCATCATTATTCCAAATACCTATTGAAAGGGTTTCTCCATTCCTAGGAAACCCCACAAAGCAAATACCTTCAAGGCCTACTACAGAGTGAAACCTTTAGCGGATTCACTACGCCTAAGTATTTACATCGGCATCCAAAGTCTGCTGTATTCTTTGGCTCGGTAACCACTTCTCCGCCGGAGTAAACCACCAAGTTAATAAGGCCAGGATTGTAGTGCCCGCCATTATGATGGGCGCGTAGTTCAGCGACTCAGCCGTGACTGGGAAGACGTACGGCGAGTACAAGACAGCGACCACCCATCCATTCCAAAAGACGGCAATGACCTGAAAAGGCTTACTGAGCCGTCCTAAACTCCATGCTGGCTTGGGGAAGTTCTTGGGTGTCAGGAAGAGTCGTGCAAGGGAGATTAGACCGTATGCAGCTGCCGAGGGTACGGCGGCGGCAGATACCAGAGAGGTGAATGCTACCGCCGATGGAAGAATGGTGCAGGTTATGATAGAAGCGACTCCCCAGACGACTAATACAGCGTTGCGAGGCTGACCTGATTCTACCTTGGAGACCCAGCCAGACCAAGGCAGAACTCCGTCTCTTGCCACGGCAAAGACCAGTCTAGACGCTGCAGTAACTGCGATTGCGGTGTTCTGGTTCAACCGTAAGCTTTCTCGTTGTATAATAATGAGTAATTGGAGAGGCTTACAAACCAAAGTGCCAGTATGCACACAATGTTCATTACGATGTGTCCACCCTCCCCGAGGATCGCAGCATACACTGACACAAAAGGTTGTGGACCACCATAAGAGAAGAGCGTTGTTGCATCTGGCTGTCATGGCGTTATTAAGCAGCTCATACATTTTAGACGAGATGGGAACTTGCCACGCAGAACAAGAAGAGAATGACGACCGCAAAGCCGCCGATACCACTGACAACAGTACTCCAGAAAATGCCCCTGGCCGCTGCAACCGAGGCGTTCTTGGTCTCTTCAGCTACATGTCCCGAGGCATCAAAACCAATCAAGACGCCAGCAGTAGCAAGGTATGAAAGACACCAATTCCAACCAGGCGGGGCCCCAGTGCCGTTATACGTCGTCATGAAAGCATCGTGTGTTGATCGAAAGCCAAGAGTGTTGCTTGTGGCAATAGGGAGCCAGACCAGGTTGAGGAGAAAGTCAAGAACAACAACGCTACTAGAGAGCGCGAAGATCCACCTGAAGTACCGAGCTGCTGACATTAGATAAGCGCTATAGAAGGTCGTGCTGGGGGGCTTACGGGGAAGTAAATTCCAGATGCAGGCTAACGCGAGCATGATTTCTGTAAGGATCCATTGTACGGCTCGAAACTTGATGCTTGATGAGTCGGAGGGAAAGTTTGTGTTGAACACCACGATTTCCTGAGAATGTTAGATCTGTTTAAATTTGCTATTCCAAGGCAGATACTTACCGAGAGCATGTAATTCACAGCAGCTTGCGTGTTACCTTGGTGCAACAGCAATTAGAACTCATCAAGGATACACAGGAACCGTACTAACTAGCGCAAAAGGTTGTCCAAGCAGTGGTAGACCACCAAGCAACGACAAACCCAAACAATCGACCAAAGCGAGGGCCGCCGGCTTCAGCAGCCCAGAGATAGATGGACCCAGCTAGAGGTAGGGAAGAGCAGATCTCGGCAATGACTGCAGCGGTTATGAACGTGAAGACACATGTCACGATGTAACTCGTCCTTTCGAAGCGCATTAGCTAAGTGAGGTAGACAGGCGGGTTAGGACTCACCAGTATGCTAGATTACCACCTGCTGCGATGCCGGTTGAGAAAGTAACGCGTACGCCTCCGATGAAGTAAAGGGCAGCTACGTGGTGTTAGATGTATTGTCTCTCTTCGTTGGATGGAATGGCTGACCGAATGTGGTGGCAAAATTGTGGAATTGATTGAAGCTACGTGGTAGAACCTGTTATTAATTAGTCGCTATTTATCTGATAGGGCATTGTTCTGCCTATTACAGGTTTATATCCTAGTTTTTCCTATATCTTCCGTGTCAGCTTCAATGTCTGCCTATTTGAGTTATTTTTGAACTACTGACCAGAAGGATATTGTCGGATGAGTTGTCGCTCGAATTGCCTCTTGCACCTCCGCTTGCGTTGACGGGATTGTCTTGTGCATTCTCCCGTATTATCGACATCGCCGGTGTTTTTTGATCGTCAATTGCAGGTGTTGATGCAGCCGCGACGAAGATTATCAATGGATACGAATGTTGAAGTTTTTCAAGGTGCCTGAGGTATTTACCTTGCGCATCAGCCGGAACCCTTGCTAGTGAAAAATTCCTTTTAACAGCAATCACCCCACTGATAAGAGAATGAATTCCGTAGTGCTTTATAGTATCTACCACTGACAATACAGTGAGTGATATCAGTGGAGCCACCTGGATTAACTTCTTTTTAGTCGTTTCTTCGTATAATAGCCGATGCCAAGCACATCATCCCACTTATAACCGTGTGACAGAAATCTAGACTCCGCAGCCTGAGATCATATGCGGAATAGCCAATATCGCAATAGATCAATTCCACCCAATGGTTTGAGTTCCATTCATCGTCAAGTTTAACATGCCTTGCGTGATTAGAATGCACCAATGAGGTTTTTATAGAGCTATCAACTAATTGAACTACTAATGTCAATGCTACCAACTTTCACTGGTAGGCTTGAGCTATCTGGTAAATTATGGTGAACGTTTGAGTATTTGTAGATTTTATTCGTTTGTATAACTTCGTTTGTTAAAATCTGGTTTTCCAGCGTTGCAGGCTACTTCCCTCCTCGCTACTAGCTGATTTCAGCATCGCTGACAAGCTAACTACAAGCACTGAGAGTACCACTGGTTCTGCTCCTTGCAAGTATACGGCGAAACACAAATCGTCGGTCCAGTCCACGAAGCGCCACCACACTGTCCATATCTAGGCACACTAGGTCCACCGGTAACAGTCGGCTTAGACGAGGCAGTAGTAGTTGTACTCGGCTTAGTTGGCACAGTTCCTCCATTAACAGCAGCAGCATGCTCATAAACCAATGGCTGAGCCTCATCATCCTCAAGATAAATAGTATTTCCATCGTCATGGTTCTTTCCATATGAGAATTTGTTGGTGCCGAATTGCCAGTACATGTCGCTGACTTTGAGATCGAGAGAGGCCTTTTGCCATTTGCTCAGGGTAGGGATGCGAGTAGACTTGTCAGTCCAGCCGTATTCTTCGTGAAGAACGGGCTTTTTAGCGGTGGCACCGGCGGCGGCGTGGTCTTTGATCCATTGAACGACCCAGTCTGTTGTCTTGCTCCAGTACTGAGGGTAAGAGTGGAATGTGTTGAAGTCAATGTTGGGTAGCTTGATTTCAGCGTCAAAGTCAGTTCCGTCAGCGCCGTTGTACGTCCAGTCGTCTGACTGTCGGTTGAAGCCGCCTTCACTTCCAGTGGTGACGAGATGGTCTGGGTCGAGGGATTTGATGTATGTGCTAATTTCGCTGACCCAAGATGTGATGGTGGCAGGGGTACAGTCAGGTCCACGGGGAAGGTTTCGAGTTCCATCGGCGCCGCAGCGGGGTTCGTTGGCGATCTCCCAAGCGAACACGGCAGGTGAGTCCTTGTATCTGTTCACAACGGCTGAGATGTAATTCTTGAATGCCTTCTTGATAGCAGGTAGCCGGTAGAACTGCACCATCCGTTAATACCTCTTCCCGGCGAAGTACTCAGGGATACTCACATCATCGTGGTAGCGACCACCAAGATTAACAGTATACACATCCATACCACCATAATCAGCCCAATTGTTAGTCAAAGCCAGAATGAGTTTCATGTTAGTAGCTTCAGCAGCTTCAATAACAACATCAAGCTTGCTCAGATCAATCTTGACTGTTCCATCCTTCTCAAAGAACTGCATGACAGTATTCTCAGCACCAGTGCCATACTGGGGCAAACCGCCGGATACATAAGTTCTGTTGTTGTCGTGGAAAGCCCAGGTACGCATGACTTTGAGACCAGCGTCCTTTGCAAGTTGTAGACCAAGCTTGACATCCGCGTAGTGATCCGTTCCCCACTGGCAAGGTCAGTATGTTTAATCCAGATCGAGTCTCGGATGACTTACAACGTTGAAGGGGAGGTAGTAGGCATTGCTGCCAGCAAAGAAAAAGTCCTTTCCATCAAGTTGGAACTTTGTCCCGTCGGTAGTAACAAAGCCAGCTGGTACAGCCAGCACTGGAGCGCCAGCAAAAGCAGCCGCGACAATTGAAGCAAACTTCATGATGAGATCTGAAGATTGAATGAATACTGCTCAATGCTGCTGGGCACGATAAACAGCGATTAATTACATCTTTTATATTTATTACATCGGCATCTAAATAGCACATGCCATTCCCCTCATCCCCATGGGGTGATAAATGTAGCATATCGGAGCTCAACACCCCGTGATATCCGGATTCGGAACGGCACTGGACGATCTTCCAAATACGGGCCGGAATGCCGCGATGATCCATCCGGTATGTTTTTGGAAATTAAACAAAGTTGACTTTTCAATTCCTGAGAGGTAGTGAGTGGCTTTGTCACGCATGATGGGCGGTGGCCATTTGTGGATAAACGGGCCTGTGCCGTTGAATGACAAACACCGGGTACAGAGACATGTACATCTTGCATGATCAGAAGAGATTCACATATACCCCCAATATAGTCCACCAGTTGGAACGATGCTACCATACTGCATGCGTTGAGTGGTATTTGGCTGCACGGACAAGGACAATGCAGAAACCCAATTCCAGAAGTTTATCAACCTCCGTGAATACCGAATATTATATAGCTAAGGTCAAAGAAGCTTAATGTCACTCACATATGATCTCATCGTGACTTATTTCTGCAGGGCTGAACCCCCAAAGCTTTTCTCAGAAAGCGAGGAAGTATTTGCGTTACGCGTATTCGCGTGTAGCACCTTGTTGAGCAAGTGAATTACATACCAGCGACGGTACATAAGTGCATCGAGATTATCTAATCCGCACTTCTCCAACGGAACGTCACTGGTTCCAAGGGATTAACATATCCATTCCCTTCATACCCTCCAAAGCCCATCCACGGCGAATAGTAAGTAACATCATCCTCATCCAAACTGTCCTCCGTATAAAAGTTCCGAAACACACCTTCATCCGCCTGACAATCCCAAGCATCGTTATCCCTCGGGGGAATAGTATAATGTCTACAATGCCCAGCAGGAATAGAGCAAGACAGTTCACCACCGGCTTTTAGATCGCATTTTATAGGCGCGCCGAAATATGAATCTGATGCTGAGCAATCGACGAACCAGCCTGGGTTTGGCACTAGACCTGAGCCCCAGCGGATGCAGACGAGAGGGAAGTTGGGGCGGTACGGGTCGGCGCGGCGGAGATAGCCGGTGCCTTCCTCAAGGATGAGGGCGACGGGTTCCCAGGCTGGGTTTGTGGAAAATTGGAGGTTGTAATAGTTTTCTTTCTGGCCCATGACTATACCATCTGCTCGGCCGCCTTCGGCGATGATGTTGAAGGTTGTGACGGCGGGTTCTTCGGAGGTTATTGTTGTAGGAGCGATGGTCGTAGTCTCGGTCGTGTCGAGTGATGTTATGAGCGTAGTGGTGGCAGATCCGATTGAGGTCAATGTAGACAAAGCATCAGCAGTAGAAGTCTCGGTAGTCCCTGAAAGTACAGCCGTGGTGGCTGTCTCTGTCGACGCGACTCCAGGCGTAGCCGCTTGAGTTGAGGTTGTCAAAACCGCATCACTGGATTGAGAAGCTACAACAACTTATTAGTTAACTGCATTAACTCATGCGCTCGCGAGACTTACAGGGTCCGGGTTTGCAAGGACCCGCTATCACCGCTGGGAGCCCAAAGGCCAACGAAAATATAGAAGTGAAACGCATAACGAGAGACTTGCCAACACGATTTGGCTTGAAAGCGTTTTAAAAAACAAAAAAAAAAAAAAAAAAAAAAAAAAAAAAAAAAAA
>JABEER010001382.1:0-24885 GCA_014824405.1 Fusarium sp. NRRL 66896
TGTCAGATATTAAGGTGAATCGTGTATATTTCTTTTTTCTGTCGCAATCGAAGGACTATTGAGACCTTATATCTTCGACTGGTTCCTTCTAGGACTTGAGTCCTAGAAAGTCCTAGATGAAAGTCCTACGATCTAAGTTTAGGACTTCAAACTTTAATCCTGAACCTTAATCCTGAAGTTGAGGGTGAACCCTCCAACATTCAACAAAATGGCTGTTAAATCACGACCTTCTGGCTTGTGACTCCATTTGAAGCACATGTCGAGTTGCAAAATCATTTCCGCCAATCGGTTAGAAACGGCTATATTTACTTTACGTGGTGTTTTTTATGAACACCAATAGGAGGACAGGGAACAGAGCTGCGTGTGCTGATTTATTGTAGAATCAAGTGATAAACGTCCGATACCCGGCCCTCTCATGCAGGTGGGAATTGCGTTTTATTCTTTGTTGCAACAGTGATTTAGCAGCTTCCAAAGCGTATGCCCGAAATTCGGCGACTAATCCTACCCCACACGCCTTCGCCCCAGCTTGAGGGTTGCGGCGACGCCATCTCCATTGTCGCCACCCAGTTGAACCCCGCAACACTATTGGTGGGTCATGGGTGGGGTTAACCAGGTAACCCTGATAACCATCTCCACAGTAGAACAACCAACTGGCCTTTCGACTAATTACATTACTTATTCCCAACACTGAGTGACCCTAAGTAGGTAATAGGGCCAGCGAGGTATAGATTTTCGGATACGGTAGCTTAATCAGGTACATACACGCTGAGTAGGAGACATGGTATAGTTAATATAATAACATATCATATTTAAAATACGGTCTGAGGGAATCTAGACAAGGTAATTACGTACCGAACGCTAAGCACCCTGTCCATTTACGCTAACCTGATACGGTATGCATTGAGATGGCCAATCAACGTTCTAAATTATCAGTTTAATGTTGTTGCACGCCAGGTAATGCGTAATGCCGGGTTGAACCTAATAATGTATTTAAAACTGCATTTGCCCCTCGCCGCAGCAGTTTCCGATCATTCTCTACGCCCGATTATTTCTTCTTAATTCTAGAATAAAACATGTCTCTTGACTACAATTCTGAGCAATTCCCTTTCCAGGGCCAGCAAGATGACCATCTTGTGACACTTGAGCAATACGGATTACAACAGCCTTGGACTCAACAGAAACTCACGCCCTTGGATATGAACATGCCAAGGGTCTACGGCGCACGTTATGTTCTATGCTTTCCGTTGATGTCCGATATAGAGAAGTCACGGGTGTATGTATAGTGTCTCAACTTGTGCTTTGTTGAATGTAGAGACCAGAAAGACTGACAGATATCCAGATACGGGAAGCTGAGGCAAGGACTGGCATACACAGCCAATTCTATTCCTTGGATTACTGGTACTATCGTCAGTAACGATCTCGATCCCTGCTTACCCTTGCAGTTACTGATGCCCTGACAGGCTCCAGAGGAAGGACAGGATCCTAAGAACAGAAGAATTGAGATCATCAACTCACCAGGCGGTGTTTCTTTCCCGTACGTATCCGCCCGAACATTGGCTAGACCTTTCCTAATCTATGAACCATATAGATGCAAAGACCTCACCAATATCCTGCCTTCGTACGCAGAATTGAAAGCAAGAAACTTCCCACTCTCCGAATTTCCCACCGCGAAGCTCGGCCCAATAGACGTTATGCCGCAAGGGCCTGATCAGCCCGTATTTGCAGCTCAGGCTAACTTCATTCAAGATGGTCTTCTGCTGACAATCGGAGTTCATCACTCGGCATGCGACGCTTCGGCGTTGGACGCAATTGTGAGCACCTGGTCTCGCAACACTGCTGCAGCCAGCGGCAGCTCCAAGTCCTTCTCCACGTTCGATGGCCCGTCAAATGATCGCAAACCCCTCATGCAAGGCATGCCAGGGGCTGACTTGGACAACTTTCCCGAGTATGTGCTTATGCCTACTCCCCATGCTGATGCGCAGGGAATGCCGACCTTTCAGCTGCCTCCTCTTTCGTCTCGCCTTTTCCACTTTTCACCAGAAACTCTTACAAACCTGAAGGCAACTGCGGCGGCTTTTTCTACCCATGACGCCCTGTGCGCATTCGTCTGGCAACGCATAACTATGGCGCGGATGCGTTCTGGCGTTTTCACTGATCCTGCCAGTGACGCTGAAACCTCAGCCTTGGGTTTCGCAGTGAATGTTCGTAGCCGGATGAGCCCGCCACTACCGTCTACATACTTGGGCAACGCTTCGATGGCCTGTCTGACCAAAAAGCTCACGGTATCTGCCATTACATCTGACAGTGGTCTCCCTCGCGTAGCAGCGGCGATTCGAAAGTCGTTGGGCGCATTCAACAGTCCCAGCCGGGCGCCTTTGACTATCGGGCTTTTGAATTCTCGACCGGACCCTACGGATTTCAAGTTGGCGTACAACGCCTTCTTGGGACCGGATATTGTTGCGACGTCGTGGGCTGACCTTCGGGTGTATGAAAATGACTGGGGTACCATGGGAATGTTAGATGCCCTTCGAATTCCTGGCGAAGGCGCAGATGGCGTTATTACGATCCTGCCTAGACTCAAGGACGGTAGTCTAGAGGTCGTCGTGGCACTAGCAACAGCGGCAATGGAAATGCTACTTGAGGATAAGGTGTTCATTGATGTTGCTCGATCTTAAAAGATACGATCCACTGTGGCCGGAGAATCTTGGCTTATAAACTCAAGGATGAGTAATATTGTTGTTGAAAATTCACTTGGCGACATTCTCTGCTACTTGCTCTGTAACTACATAGTAGTTAAATTCGAAGATTAATATCACTTTACTTTGCGTAGCCTGGAACGTCGTGGAAACATGTAGATATTGATCCAATTAGTGTTACCACCTGATGAACTATCTAACAAACTACCTTCTACTAATTCATTGCATAGCCAGGCAGCCTAGATAAGAGAATTTACATAGATGCCTTGGGAAGTTCTTTGCAACAAGAGCCCGCTTCATCAGTTGTAAAGAGCTTCATACACAATCAAACCGAAATGTCTCAGCTGCGCCTAGAAGTGTCTGGCTTTCTATCTCACAAACAGCACATGCCTGAGGCTCGCCATGCTCAGCGAGGAGTCGCAGCTGCGTGCGCATCCATGTTTTTTGGGTCAGAGGTACAGACCTGGCGCTGCACGCAACGTGTAAGGGCCAGATGACTGAAAACTTCCCAGCTCGGCTATTCACGTTGTTCTTGACAGCAGGACTTGCATGGAGCCAAGAGTGATCCTGTTCCCTCCGACTATGGGTGGAATGAAGTTTCATTTTGGATAAGTCGTGCCCTAGAAGATAAGGGACGCTTGCGCATATATCGTCTACCAACCCGACACTTCTTCTTTCGATCTCACCAGAGTTAACCCCCCCGGAGTGGATGTCTGCCGAGGTAAGCAACCGGGGTGCTGCACGGAGAAGTATGGACTGTAAGATGAGCCGCGAGACGCGATAAAAGTTCCACACCCGGGCGATGTAGAGGTCTGGGTATCTATGAACCAGGCGTGGGGCGAACTTGGAGCTTGTGGGATTGTCGGCGTTCAGCGCAACGGCGTAAGACCAGCTGGTTGGGACACTGTTCTCCCAAGTCGATAGCTCGAAGTCTAATGCACTAGCTCGGCATACTAGCCTCTGGATCTTTGCCATATCAACTTCTTGTCGTTTACAAAGAAGATGGTTGTGTAGGTGTTGAAGGTCTGGGATCTTGGCTGTCATCAAAATCAACTGACTCTCTGGATCCTCATACAAAGAGGTGTGGCCTCCAAGAAAGAAAATCTCATCAACTGGTTGAGAGATCTGCATCTGGCTCAAAACCTATCTGAGTTGTTATGAAAGTTGTAGATACAAGAGATTGGGGTTATTAGTCATACCACGCTTTTTCGGACAAAGCAAAACATGCGACGTGATAACAAAGAGTGGAGATTACTATTTGCCCGAAGCTTTACGAGAGCTGCAGCTCCATCAACATGGGCTCCCCATGATGACGGCATACTTGATGGACCTGTCATTGTCTTGATGGTTTATCAGCTTCCGGTGCTCAAGAGAACAATTGCCCTTGTTAAGAGTCAAGTTGCTAACCTCATAACCACAGAGGAGAAGGACACCATATAGCGTCTGATCATCTGCGTTCTGGACCGAATCCTGAATGGCTTTTCTCAGCGCTCCTAGGGCCTGGATATATCGTTTTCTAGATAGCAGAGTCGCCCTTGGTATAAGCTTTGTAGAAGCAGCGTATGATATTGCCTGTGTTGCCAAACGTAAAAAGGAATCATGATTGCTTCTAGCGTAGAGATGCGACAGTTGCTGATGGAGATACTGTGCTGGGTCTGCATCTGACAGGTTCTCGGCTATACTGTGATAAAAGTTACATATCGCAATATCTTCTTCTGGCGGAGGTAGTGAGCGTGGAAGAGTCTCATAGTTGTTAAATCTTGATATTGAGATGCGTTCAAGCAGGCTTATGAATGACGCCGGATTAGTTGTCAGTCGAGATATTGAGTCACGCCTAGGAGCATTCCGCTGTTGAACCTTTTCCTCTGTCCTGGCAGTCTCGTCTCGGAACATGAGATCCGACTTGTTTCGGTAACCAGCACATTTCTTTCCTGACTTTACGCAACGTGAGCAATCCGGGTGCGTCTCATCGCACTTTTTATTCTCAGTATAGTTTTGAGTAGAATTGGAGGTTTGTCGTACCTTTTTGTGCAGTTTTCTGTATAGCTCTTGTAAGGGTTGATCCAACAAGTTGTTTCATCGGCCGATTCCAAACTTACCTGCAGTTTTCGCAACCCCCGCTTGGTTTCCCGCAGTACACCATTGACAGTCGTTGAGAAAGGCCCAGACTACGCTAAGGGGTGCTTCGGTAAGGGGCGACGCGGCAAAAAAGACAAGCACGTAACACCAAAGAAAGCGAATGTGGCCAGCAATTGGTATGGTCTGAGGGCACAGCCCTTTTGGTTCATTAGTTATTACAATTTCTGCAGTGGATACATTGCTTATCCCCACTTAGTAGGCCGGATGTAGCTTCTTGGTCCCAATAGGGCGCTATCCCTATGTCAGAGGGTGCCCTCACCGCCTTCGGGGACGAATTTAACGCTGCTAACAAGGCTATCAAATCAGGGAGACAAAGGTCGTGGTCCTACAATCAAAGATACTCTGTTAGTAGCTGTTTTACCCACAAGATCAAGACTTTTGACAGTAGCTCTAATTATCATAACATAATCTCCGTCCTAAATGCCCTTGCGGACCCAAGCAAGGCCACCACCGCCATGTTCGCCAACTGACTCCACATCACAGCCACCCCACTGTACCAATATTATCTCTGGTAATAGCGGTAATAGCCCTAATACCACTTTTTAATAGCCCGTTATATAGTCCGTGCGTTCACACGGGCTTCAACCGAGGATAGGTATTTCTACTAAGCTCGCATATTAACAGTGGAAGTAGGGTTCGGGTTGAATACTGGTAAAGATGAGACCGGCTAACCGGAGGACCGAACTACCAGTCAGAGAGCTGTCTCAACACTGTAACAACCTCTCAGATAGGTCATTACTGAACAGCTAGAAATAGGGTTTCAACCCAACTATCAGACATTGACAAGAAGATGAAGAGCACACAATTCACCCCAGTACCGGTATTTGACAGTTAGGCGATATGGGATATACGGCAAGAGTGGACATAATGCAAGGACCCTATTATATACGTTAGTCTAAGATATTAATTATAAGGAGTTAATACTAAATTAATCTGAAAAAAACTTCTATAAAGTACATAAATTTCTTATAATAGAGATAATTTATAATAAAACCAGAGATTAAGATTATTAGTGTTCTACTAGTAAACATACCTGAGTTATATTATTCAATCTTTTCTATAGTTTATTTCAGTTCCCAGTTGCGAAAGCATTAATATCAAGAACTAGGTACAAATCGTAATATCTTATACGTCTATGTATGCTGCTTATGTAACTCTTCAGTGGGAGCCGGGAACACCTTCCATGCCACCTAGTTCCTCACTAAGCAACTTGCCACCCACAACTACCGGAGTCGCATCCAGCAGGACATAGAGCATCCGTGCCCAGGTCTGTCCATGATTGATCCACTGATGCATGGTGCCTCTCTGCACCAGCGTATCACCTGCCTTGAGGATCCTGCTCTCGCCAGAATCCAGCAAGCACTCCATTTCACCGACAAGGACAACCGCAAAGTCGCAACTCACAGTCCGATGCATCGGTGATGATGCCAGTGGTGGATAGTCGACGTATCGGAGGACGGAACCCTTCTGTTTGACAAGGCCGCTCTTCTTGCGATCTTCGTGAAGGTGGGCGAAATCGGCGAGGTCTTCGTCGTCCGCCAGCCGGACAGGCATCGAGCTTGTAGCATATCCTAAACCGAAGCCCGCAGGGTCGACCTTGGGACCGACAGGCCAGAATGGCACATTTTTAGTTATTTCTTTAAGGTAGACGGCTCTGCCAGCCTCATCATGGGTCGTGATGAATCGTTGTGGCTGTGGTAATGTAGTTCTCTGGAAGTGGTCCGTAGCGGTCATGGTGTCTTGTTGGATTGAATTATCGATGTACAGTAATGAAGGGCAGAAGAGGCCAGAAGGACCATTTGGGATTATGTTTAGCTATTGCAGTTGGCTCCCCAGAAACATGGAACATGGGCAAATCGCCCTCGGCAATTGAATATGGGTATTTACGTTCGGCCCGAACGGGAGCTTGACCGAGCTCCGCTCAGACCGGATCAACCATGCCCGGATCACGTCAATAGGAGATCTTATAGATGGCAGATGCAGTCGGGCCGTGTCTCCAGTTATTCGTTTTATGGGCTTGTACTGTGTGATCTTCGGCCTTGGAGGACTTAAAATTGAACCCCGATTTGTAACTTGGATGATCTTGGTGTTTAGTGTTTCACACGAACCCAAGACATATAATGAACCAGCTGAGTGCACTTTAAGGTGACTATGCTGCCACTAGCGTTATTTGTATGAGCTTGTGCATTCTGAGACCGAAGCTGTTGCGTCAAATCGATAGACCAAAACTAGGGTTACCAATTCGGTAGCGTAAACGGTATTATCACTACGACCGATCAACAACCACGAGAGATGGCGTCCTGGCCGATTGAAGTCTCGCCCAATAGCCCCTTTCCTCTAAGTAATATTCCCTTTGGAATATTCACGACACCACAAAAGGTAAGTCCGGGGAGGGTCATGTGCGACGCTGTCCGGGGGTAACACTATTGCCTGGCAGGTTGAAAGACGCGCTGGGGTAGCTATTGGCGACTTCATCCTTGACCTGTCTAGTCTTGAGCAAATGCTCTTGGATGATACGTGCTTGAACAGGTTGAATAATCTCAGCGGAGCCCTTGTGTTTCAGGATGGAGATCTCAGCAAGTTTGCGAGCCTACCTGCCGTGACCAGGAGGGCCTTCCGTAATACACTCATTGACTGGCTGAGTGACGAGATGTCGCCCTTGTTTGATGATGCTTCGAGGACTGAGCGTATCTTTGTTCCCATGGCGGATGCTACCATGCATCTGCCATTCGAAATCCAAGCATTCACAGATTTTATGTGTTCGGATGTCCACGTCGAAAACGTAAGCGACAGTTGCCGGCCTTGACAAATCTGCTATTGCCGTTCAGACAATCTGATCTTGACCTAGTGCAGTAGCCTAGCCGGAGTCTCGACACCCCTGAGCCATTACGCTATACCTTTGGGGTACAATGGCAGAGCCTCCTCTGTTATGGCCGACGGTGAGCCTATCTATCGACCGCAGGGAATTATCAAGAACCCCCGAAATTCGTCAGTCTCGTTCCAGCCCAGCAAGCAGATGGACTACGAGGCCGAGTTGGGCGTTTTTGTATCTCAGCAGCTGGCACGTAACGCCTACATCAATGCCGATGAAACCGACGATTACATCTTTGGGTTTGTCGTACTGAACGACTGGTCAGCGAGAGACATTCAGTTTACGGAAATGACCCCTCTAGGACCGTTCAATGGCAAATCCTTCGCTACCAGCATCTCACCAAGGGTCGTCACTCTGGACGCCCTTGAGGGGGCACGATGTGCTTCATCGGTCACAGACCTTCGTGATGGAGGCTTAACTGGTGCAAGGCATCTACGCCATAAGGATGAAAGATCCACGTGGGATCTGGAATTGGAGGTATCCGTCTTTAGTGAATATACAACCATCCCAAGACTACAACTGAAAGAACTTAACACCCGTAGGACCCAAGTCTAAAAGCTCAGCACACATCATGACTTCACGTTCAAACCTCCGTCATCTTCGGTGGTCGCCCGGTCAGATGCTTGCACATCTCGCATCTTCTGGTTGTGGCCTGCGCACGGGTGACCTTTTTGGAACCGGCACAATATCGTCTCCTGTATGTGATACCTTCGAGACTCTTTCTGCTCGCATTCCTAATCTTCTTATCTCACCTACAGTCTGACAAGCCGTCTTCTCGAACTTTGGGGTGCTTGTTTGAGTTGACTGAAGGCGGAAAGAAACCTGCGAACCAGGGAGCAGACGATGCCCTCATATTCCTCGAAGACGGGGATGAAGTAGTCATAAGTGCATGGGCAAAAGGGTGTTCACTGGGATTGGGGAGTTTAGGCAGCCAGCTACTTGCTCCTAGTAAAGATAGATGATGTCGCGGAGTGCAGCGGGAAATATGTAAGGGCCCTTAATTGTAAGGAATTAGTTGTGTACGCCCTAAGCCATTTAGAGTCTAGAGCTAGATCTTCAGTACAATAGTACCATGCAGATTCTTCTCTACCAATTGAATTGAATAATCTCAGAAAGATAGGGTACGGGGGGGTTTCAGTTTGGAGTCTAGTTCTCCGCTCGCTTGCCGACGCGTCACTACTTTTCTGAAAGACAACGATCACGGAGGTAATGTTGTGAGCACATCCTTCTCATACATTATTGGATTCGGTGATTGTGGAAAAAAATATTCTTCTGCTACTCCTTATCGTGATCAGCTTCCCTTGGTGCTAACATTATGTCACCCACCTGCAAAACACTATCTGCCACAGACGACGAAACGGTTTAGCTAATGCTTCCAAGTTCAAATAAAATTCATGTGTTGAAGCGTTTCAATGAGCCCGGAGAAACGGAATATCATGCATGACTTTACGGATACGCCCGTTGAAAAAATACAAAGCTATAGCAAGAGATCCCAGGGCACAAAGAATACCACCAAACAGAATGTAGGTATCTCTAAAGCCCATTCCGCTCATCCAAGAATTGAATGAGTGACTGTAGCCGAACGAGAGGGCGTTTCTCCCTCCGCATGTCATGACAATCGCAGGGCCTGACATGTGCGGAAGCAGCTCGCCCAGCCAAACACCCGTCACAGCTGAAATAGCACAAAAGCCAAAGTAGAAGAGTGCGAAGCCAGCATATAGCCCAACCCAGCTGTAGTTCTGGGGACTCGCACCAACAACGCCGTAGATTATCATGCCTATGAAGCAGATTATCGTGGGTAGGATGAAGTTGGGCAGAACGTGCTCAGGTTCACGGATGCCATGGTTGCGGCGGGTCAAATAACGGCTAATGGGCTCCGCCACATGTCCGTAAGCTAGTCCGAACGTTGCTCCAATGGCGGCTGCGACTTGAATCGTCCCCACTGCAGACGGAGAAAAATGCCACGGCGGCATCTCGAGACGATGGGCGTACGTGAGACTTAGCACGACGAGACCACCAAAGACAAAGCTGTTGAAGAGTAGCGCCCAGAGAGTACCCGGTACGAGGATAGAGAGGAAAATGTCCTTGTACGCTCCTACAAAACGTGTAAAGGGAGACGGCTGAACGGTGAAGGCCGCAAGCTGGCGCATATAGGATATATCCTTAGGCACTTCGTCCGACTGAGCACTGTCGATATCGAAGCCAGCGTTTCGAGCAGCCTCAGTTGTAGCAAAGACTCGGTGAGTTCCATATGCGTCGGTGGCGTGAATTCTGCCGTCAAGTTCGGCGCCACGGCGGGAGAAGAGGGTTTCAGGCACACAGAACACAACCACGATCAAGGAGAACATGGCAAAGGCCAGCCAGAACCAATAGTTTAGCCTCCAGTTGTTGTCGGCGTGCTGAACGATGAACGGTACGGGTACCAGTAGAATCGACGAGCCGATAGCGGTTATAGCCCAGTATGCCACAAGGCGCCCACTGCGCTTGTAGAGGAAAGACATGTCCAAGACAATTATGGGTAGCTTTCAGTCCGTTAGCTCCAATCATTTTCCATTAATCAGAGCTATGTGCAGCTATAGATAGCTCCTACGAGAGAGAGAAAAGAAGGAGAGCACATACAAGACAGTCGGATACGCCTGCGGTGAGTCCTTGCAGGCATCGAGCGCCGAGATGTGACTCGAAAGACTGCGACTTGGCGGCCCAGATGATAGACACTACCAGAATGGCATTGCTTAGAATGAAGGCGGGCCGTCGGCCCAGGGCCATAGATAAGGGAACAAAGAAAAAGTTCCCCAAGCCCATGCAAAGGGATGGGTAACTCGAAAGGTCTACAATGCGAGCCGGGTCGAACGTCTGAGTTTTCCATCATGTCAGCCAGTGTCACCAGATGGTTCTTGGAAAGGACCTTGTCGACTTACACCGCGAGTCTGCATCTTATATTCGCCAATGAGATTCCCAAAGACGAGCGGAGTGGACTGGATCACACCGAAGCCCGTGATGCCGTACATGCAGACAGCCGTCAGGACGAGACGCTGTCGCCAGACCCCAAAGTTGAGGGGATCGTTGGGGTCGGCGGACGGGACAGGCAAGTTACAGGCTCGGCCATCTTCCTCGTAGAGAAGTACGCCGCCGCCGGGAGCCGCAGCGTCTTCGACGTTGTGGGCTTTCCCCATCGCGTCGTTGCCGTCTTTTTCCATGCTGCCCAACAAACAGCCAGGTGGTGCGAGTGAGATAGATTGGTCGGTTAGTAAATCTCGATTGTTGCTGAGATTGATGAGACCAGCACGATGGGGAGGTCACGAACTCTGGCAAGCTGCTTATTTAAACCTGAAATGTCAAGAAGCTCTCCCTGACGCAGTCATGAAGCGGGGATGGGGGCCTATCACTTGTCTGGGGCCCCAGAAACTCTAATCAACAGTCCCCTGGATCCCTAGGTCTCAAGCTAGGGCTAGCTTCCACCTGTTACTACTGGCAACCGCTAGTGCCGCATTTAGTAGACTGAGTCAGAGTACAACCCAATCAGTGAAGCTCGGATGATCCAGACCATCGGGCCGAATATTCGCACGGCCCGAACTTGCTTGTCCGATGTTCCTGTTTCCCCTCGTCTGCTGGTTCTAGGCTTCTCTTCCCTCATTCATCCATCACCATTTCTTTACTTTCTTGACAGGGGCCTCTCTCGCGTGTATGGAGCATCGTTTTTCCTCCGCGTCGCACAAACGTCTGGTCCGAACATCTCACGCCGCCGATGCCCGACTGGATTCTATCAGCTTTGGAGGTCAATGGATCAACAGCAGGAGCCCCCAGCTGTGGCATGTCTACGCTGTCGCAAGCAGAAAGTCCGATCCCTGGTTTTCCCTTGGCATTGCCGTCCCAACTGCCGGTCTCGACTATTGCTAACGATCCCCACAGCTCAGGTGCACTCGTGAGCGGCCGGAATGTCGTCGCTGTCAACGACTCCAGACCACATGCTGCTACCCGTCGCCACCAGACTGGAAGCGTCTCGCCCTTCAGCGGGCCCAGCAGAGAACCTCACCTCGAGATGCCAACGAACCGGTGTCACGTAACCAAGCCTCGCTGCCTCCTCCCCCGGGAGAGACGGCTGTTTGGCGGGACCCAAATTCAGAGTCTCAGAGAACGCTGGCTGCCACGCCGGTTACTCATCCCAGGCCGTTGGATCATGATGAAGATCTATCTAGGCCGAGAATTTATGGCCGACCGGAGGAGCCGGCTCGTCCGGCGATCACGAGCTTCCCCGCCAGCCAGACAACTCTAGACCAAGAGAACCTTGCCGGCGCCCAAGTGCCGATGGAAGTAGCTCTGTTCCTGTTTGAGATCTACTTTGAACGACACTATCAGGCTCATCTGCTCTTCCGAAAAGATGATCTTATCGAGGGTTACAAGTTAGGGAATTCTTGTCGTTATGTTATTCTTGCAACGTTTGCCTTCGCGTCCTTGTAGGTCAACATTCGTATCACTTCGGGGCACCATACTTACCTCTGGGCCTAGGTTTCTCCATTCTGTTCCGGGAGGTGTCTTCCAGGGCGAGGTTGGCATCACCGAGGTTTCTCTAGCCGACTGGCAGATGGCAGGTCATTGGCCAACGATGGGCAGAGGAGGCGAGCCAGCAAGCTCTGATGAGAGCCGATAAGCCATGCCTGGAGCTTGTACAGGCATGTCAGGTTCTGGCACTCTTCTGGTACGCTAAAACGCGTGCCACGAGAATAAACATACATACAGGTACCGTCTAATGTTTCACTGTGTTTTATAATCGTCAAGGCTAACGTCCTCTGCTGCCATTGCTTACCGGGCTTCACGACTGCTACATTTCGATCGCGTCCACCTTGGCAATGCCATGCTCGACCTGACAGCCGAGAAGAAGCTGGGATTGAAGTGTTTCTGGGCATGCTGGCTCACTAAATGCGCTAGCTTGGAGAATTCGAGGTTCTACATTGACTGCTGGGCCAGTATCGAGGGCCGCCGACTGCCCGCTGACGACGATGACATAACCAAAGGACCCCCCTATTATTTAGACAAGACTGGAACTCTCATGTCGACGGGGGAAACGCTGAACTAAGTTTCAACTCTGTCTTGATCATGGTCCAAGGACTATGGTAAGTCGATCCTAATACCTATGCCAGGATCCATCTCATCGAGTATTAGGTGGGAAGTATAGCAGTTTGTAATTGATTCACGGGCATCAGGGCAGTCAGTCGGAATGGGCCTCCAGGTACTGCTCCCTGGACCAAAGACTGCAGGATCTCCCCAGCCATCTAGCGAGCTGGAAGCAGAATGTATTGACTAGTGACCTAATGATGGCGCCACCCCCCGAGCTGACCCGTGTGCTTTCTCCCAGGAGTATCTATGAACTATGCCTTGTGTAACTATACTCTTCTGTGGTTCCTGCTCTGCCTTGCCGCACAGAGACGCCGCGCTTCTCGCAGCCAATGCTACAGCAGGCGGCCGAACAGGCTTATGAGCATTCTTTGAGAATAACCAGCATGGCCGAGCAGTATTTATCGTCGAGGGCATCTGCTTCGAAGCTATGGCCTATTGTTGGGTACAGTGCCTATGTATGCGCTGCCGTCCAACTACGTCGATGCCTTGCTATTGGCTCACTTGACCAAGCGTGGTATGAGCGCAATAAAACAAATCTCCAAATCACGGGCGAGTTCGGGAGACACTGGATGACTCTACAACCATTCGTGAGTTAACCCTGCTTCTTGGCTGTCAAGCACGTTCATTAACAAGGCAAAACCTAGCGCGACAACATGGAACGACAGTTCTTCCATGCTCGAAGACTTACACACTGTCGATCAGTAGCTCTGCCACGGTGTGATTTGGGATCTGCATCAGATGGAGCTTACTTGACTGACGGTCAGGTCACTGATAAGCCTACGGAACTTTCAACTCACATCCGTATCTACGCCGCAAGCAACGATGACGTACCAGGCTCAGGCTTGCAGGAAGGGCAATCTACTGCGGACGGGGTGATGGAGACACCACCAGTCTCAGACGCTCAGAACGCTTCTGTTCCCTCATCAGAGTTCGCGGGTCCCAGCATTTCCACAACCACTCATCAGCCGTCAACGAGTTCCAATGTTGTGTTGAAAGAGGATTCTGTGGATAGAATGCCCACAGGTAGCAGTTGGGAGTTTAGAGTTGAGCCTATATGGTGGAACCAAGGTCCTGAGATGCTGGGTGATATATTCGGCAAAAACTTTTTTCTCCCGGACAGCGTGGGCTATTCTATGGATATGTGCTAGTCGGGCTAGAAGTTAGTCGGACTAAAACAAAGCTAGCTTGACGGTCTCATTAAGACTTGTTAGATAATTGGGTTGTTAATTATTATTTCAAGGTAAGAGCACAGGATGAGTAATTTGATGGAGGACTAATTAGTAAATGAGCGATGATACTTCTTTGTCCTGAAACTATTTGCTGCATTTCTTGGAGTCTGTGGTATGATCTGCAGCTATGAGAAGAACTTTCCTAGGGCGCAAGGCTTACAGGTGCTATCTTTCTCAGCTTAGTTTATATTTTATATTTACAAGGCTACCAACATCGTCAGTAAGAAGTAATAAACTATATTAAGGTATTTATTCTTAGAGCAGCCTTTATAATAACTGATAATAAGTAACGTACGTGATAAGCGAGTGGATCAAACAAGCGAGTGGATCAAAAGTTCTAGCCCTTCTCAATTGAAATTTCTATAAAAACACAACAAACCATTCAATCAACTGAAACTAATTGCTATACTCCTCTTCAGATATTGCAACAACTATCTGACATGTTCTTGTGTTATGCCCGGCATTGCCGCACGCTCCACAGCGCCTTTTTTTCGCATGCGCCGACCTTCCTTGGCCACCACTTCTCGACGATTCGCCCTCTACCTGCCCATCTACATTCATCTGATCAATTTTGTCCCTTGCTTCCCCTACTGTCATCACCCCTCCTTTCTGTAGCCGGGTCCTTTTGGCTCTCCGCCGTCGACTTAGTATCTCATTTGCCTGTTGAAGATCACGGACCTGAGCCCTCAATAAGGCATTCTCATGCATCATTGCCTTTGTTCCCTTAGAGAGAGACTTTAACGCTTCTAAAATTGACTCTGGCGAGCTACTTTTATGCCTCCTAATTCGTATATCGAGGTATTCAGACTGGGATTGGGCCTCAAGGACCGTCTTTGGCGTCTTTGAAACCCAAGGAGAAGAGAGGCCGTCCTCCTCCACAACCGGTGTTGGAGTCCGTAGCTGTACATCAAGCTTTGAGACCACACTTTCCGGGTCAAGAGGAACCAGCCCAGCCCCTCTAAAAGCTGCCTTGATGTTTTTCTCTGTCATAGTGGCCTGAAATGCGGCGTAAAAAGCGGGAAAGAACTCGGCCTTGGAAACGTGGCTTACATGGCATCGGATTAGATGCTCGATTTCTTGCCCATAGGCCTTCTTGAGCAGGCTGAAGTACCCGACATCAAGAGGCTGAAGCAAATGAGACGAATGAGGCGGCATACAGAGCGTAACAATCTTGTTTGCCTGGCAATATTTCTCAAAGTCGAGGGAGTGGTGACTTTCGTGGCCGTCGAGGATCAGAAGACGATAGTGACCAACTGATCGCGCGCTTGTAGATCGATCAAAGTGCTTCAGCCACTCAAGGCCTAGCTCATTATCGGTCCAGCCATTTGGAGATGTTGCCATAGCCCAGTCGTCCGGGAGGTTGCTTTCTCGGTACCAGGTGGCGAGATGATACTGACCCGCACCGATGATGAACGGCGGGATCGCCCAGCCTTCCGCATTAATTGCTTGAATGACAGTAATCCATTCCCGGCTTCCAGGCTGCACTAATTTAGGTCGTCCACGTCTTTCTGCACCCGTGACGACCATTCCGCTTGCAATCATACCCATCAGAAAGCCGACCTCGTCAAAGTTGTAGATATCAGCCAGGTCGATACCATATTTCGCGATTGTGTTCTCTACGAGCTTAAACCAGTTGCGAATTATGGTTGGATCTTCGCATTTGGCTCTTTTATAATCATAATTACGAAAAAACCGTGTCTTGAGCTCTTTGTGTCGCTTGACGAAGTTAGAAGCCCAGCGCTTGCCGACAGGTGGCGCGTTGCGGTCGGCGAGCAGTTGATTGGCCATTTCTTCCACACCACGCAGTCGTGGAGGAAATCCTCGCGTATCTAGGTCAAGAATGAATCGAACTATGATCTGTTCCTCTAGATTAGATAGTCGGCGTGACTTTGTGATAGTATCGCGCCGAGACTGGATGCCCTTGTGCCGGCGCCATAGTGTACCATAACCAACCTTATAGGTCTTTGCAGCGCGTTTAAGACCTAACTTAGGGTTATTCTGATAGGCATGAAGCGCAAGAAGGATTCTAGCTTCGTAATCTTTCTGAGACATGCTTGGTGGCGAAGAATGGATTGATTAAATAGAGAGGATGCAGGATGAGGGATTTTTGATCCACTCGCTTGTTTGATCCACTCGCTTATCACGTACGTTATAAATCAGTTAGTTTATTACAACAGATATGTTATATTTTTCTATTAGCAGTATTATTACGCTACGGGGCAAGTGTCTTTAATGCCCATTTTACCTCCCTAGTACCTAGATGGATAATAAACAGGACATATTTAAAGGAGTCCTGTATTAAATTGATATATTACTATACTTTATTCTATAAACCTTAGAATTAGCTTCTGTGGCTTTATTAGCTTATACTTTTCTTAATAGCGCGTTAGTTTAAATATTACAGAATATATAAAATTAATATACAGCCTTCTCTCCCGACTTCTCTACAGTATTAATATAATCTACTTCTTATAATAACATTATTTGTCTTAACCGGTACAATATTCGCTTATATTCTTTACCTAATCTATCTACTTCTGTTCTTTAGTACGCTACTGAAGTTTCTAGCTTGCAAGATATTTTACTACTACAGGTGCTTGTAGGAGTTGTTGAGTCCTTGATAGATTATATCTGTTCCTTTTTCCTTAGGTTTCTCTCCAGATGATGCGCCGCCTCCAATGCTTTACAGACATCGTCATCATATTGCCTTGCCTGGGGAAGGTGGGCAGTCATGTGCATAAAAGGATGGGGAACTCCGCGATATCTGGAAATTATTTATCAGCGCTACGCTTCAGAAACGTTATAAGATCTCATCAAGCAACGTACCTCTTGAATGTAGCCTTGACTCCTGCCTCTACCAAGAGCTTGCCATACGCCTCACCCTCATCTCTCAGAGGATCGCACTCAGCAGTAATGATAAATGTATCACACAGATCGGCAAAGCTATTTGCCTCCAACGGCGTCACCCAGAATCGTGGTACCGATGCCCGAATGTCAGCGAGCTTGTCCTTTGGGAAAGTATACTTTTGAAAATGCGAGATCCGTTCCCAATTCAGCATAGGCGCATTCTGGTACTCGGTAAATGATGGCCAGATGCATTCGCTAGGGTCCTGAAACGGTGAGTGATCCGCAGTTGGCGGAACAGCAGGGATGCAAAGCCGGAGAGGAATGCCCGAATCGCGGGAAAGATGCTGCAGAACACAACAGAAATGACCGCCTGCCGATATACCTCCAATGGAGATGGACGTGCTCTTGACATTGAGTTCATGTGGATGATCATAAACCTGATTCGCCTGTTAGACGACCTGCATTTCTTGATTATCAGGATATTAGTTTGGACGTACCCAGAGGAGAGCCGACCACGCATCCTTAATGTTTTGGCCGAAGACGACCTCTATAAATTGCGTTTAGCAACATCCATCCATTGAGAAATACATCTCGTTGCCACCAACGAACCTGGACAAAGACGGTAGTCGACATCCACAACTACTATTGGCAAACGTTGCCGTACGGTCGAGCAAAAAGCGGCATCCGATGATAAGTCGCCGAAGATGAAACCACCACCTATATTGTCTTTAGTCGCTTATTACAAGCGTCGCGGAGACCGGTCGTCCTCACCGTGATAATTCACATGGACGGCGTAGGGCCCTGGTCCAAAGGTTTCTGGGTCAGGTTGATAGGCTCTGACGGTTATACTAGAGCCATCTGTCGTTTTGACCCTGTAGTCCACTGTCCTCTTGGAGATCTCATCGAGATTGTTTATCCATGGCTGCGCCCACTTGTGAGGATCTTGCCGAACCTCCTCGATAGCGACGGCATGAGTGGGTGTCTTCCGGCAGAGAACTTCGTTGAAATACTTGACGTACTCTGGTGCAAGTTTGGGAGCTACCTCGGGGCTGAGCGACAAAACTGGCGTAGACTTCCCATTGGTCTCTGCAGAGTTTGCAGTTTCTGTGACAGCGGAAGGGGTCATGATGTTGTCTGACGTTGGTAGATCTCTTTTGGGCTTTCGAGGACAAAGAATTGGTGTAACAGACGAGCGTACTGAGAACTAACCGTATCTCTAATTCCTCAAAATCAGATATGATTTCAGGCGCTGCTCTATATATTAACCACTGCCGCTCTGACCGTCAAATTTTGGCGAATGGAAAGGCCCTGTTGCTTCCCCACACTAACACAGGCAGAGCGTCTCCACACGGAAAAGCCGACGATATGTAGATATCGGGTCTGGCGAGTTCTACCTCGGCTACGTCCATTGGCGCCACCTAGTTCGGACGCAGACCCAGAGCGGGGGTTTCCCCAGATGGGCCACGTCACGGGCATGATAGAACGCTTCCCTTCCGTTCCTGTTCTTTGCTTTGCTGCCAGGGAGTATAACTTATCGTGTGACCCGTTGCAACCGATCGGTAGTGATCGGATATGCCGTTTCACCTCATCCTATTCCTTACAGCACTTGCATGATCTAAGATTGGGATTGAGATTGAGATTGAGATGAGATGAGCCTCCCAGAGAACGTAGCGACAACGAGAAGAACTCCTCTGGCTTGCATTCCATGGTCAGTCCAGTGCACTTCTCCTTTGATCCAACTTCTACTCTCCAAACTGATCATCATTGCCGGGTAGCCGTCAAAGGAAGACCAAATGTAGTGGGACTCGTCCTGCTTGTCGAAGCTGCTCCCGCTCTAGGAAAGAGTGCATCTGGCCGAGGTTTGACGATGCCAGCTCCTCACCCGTAGCTCTTGCCGATCGGAGCACCCGACACGAGTCAACTAGTCCGGCTGCAAAAGCATCGTTTGCCGCCAGCGCGGATACTATTGATGAGCATGGGTTCAATGTTTTGCTGGACCTCCTCTTCAAACTGCCCAACTATCGCCTAATATCGCAGAGTCTACATCGCCAAACCTTAGAATCCACCCACTTTCGGAACTTGTCTCCCTTCCTGGTCAGCGCTATCGGAAGCCTCGCCTCCATCTCCCTGACCTCTGATCAGGCCTGTAAAGACTTTGGGGTCGAAGACGCCTCAACCTTGTCTAGTGGCTTTGCTTCGACTGCACAAAAACTCTCAAGGGCGACATCTGACTCTCCTTCTGGTGGGCTAAATCCACAGCCAGTCAGCCATGTTCGCGGCTAAGCCGTCACTAACCTATCTCTAGTGACAAACGTGCAAGCTAATCTCATGATCGCCTACCGAGAGCTTCTGTGTTCTAGTGGTATCAAGGCCTGGATGTATGGCGGGCTTGCCATACGGATGGCTCAGGCCCTCCGACTCGGCAAGGAATACCACGGAAGTCACTCGGCCCTGGAGCGCGAAATCAGACGCCGTACCGCGTGGACTTGCTTTATCCTAGATCGTCTTCTCTCCATGGCGAGCTCTCGAGTACAAGCTATTGATCAGTCCTCGCTCGAGATCCAACTGCCCTGCCCCGACAGCCACTTCCTTTTTGCTGAAACATATACTGGACCGTCTTTGCATACATTGACAGCTCAAGATTTCGAACAGGGGTTTCTTGCGCATGTCATCAAGTCTGCCGACTTGTGGGGTAACGTCGCACAACAGTTCATATGTGGCGGCCGACGTTCTTCGTCCCAGCCCTCGCCTCTCGTTTCAGGAAATCCCTACTACGAATCAAACGAGAACATTTCTCAGTGGAGGTCTGCTCTACCTGCGAGGTTTCATTGGTCGATACCCGTATATGCAACTCACCGAAATCTCGGAACATCCACCTTGTACATCTACAACCTCTTCATCCTTAACCACGCATCGTGTCTCGCTCTCCAAGACTATCTACCCCTGGACATCCCTACCATACCGCCCTCGAGCTGGGGTAGTACATTTCATGAGGGGTCCTTTCCGGGAATGGCTGGTGAACTTGAAGGCATTGATGAGTATGCTATATCGACTTGCCTCAAGCGGGCGGAGGAAATGCGGCTCATTGCACTCCATCTCTTCAGTGGGGATGTGACCGATCAGAACAATCTTATGACGCCGTTCTGCGGCGTTGCTCTAGTCAACGCAGCAGCCGTCTTCCTGTGGCACGACTTCTTTGCGGGCGATAAGGCTCTGGATAGTTCCACAGACGAAAGCGTTACGACATCCTCCAGGGAGAAAGTGCTTCAAATTTTTCAGATTCTCCAGTCCTGGACAAATACATGGAGGATTGCTGAGAAATGGTGTGAAACTATTGAGCTGCTGACAATGGTCTACGCAGCCGCCGTCAGAAAGCCGACCATCGAGTTCCCCCTGGCTTTTCCAACCTCAACCGGCGCAGCGTCTGATGACGCACATCCGGAAAGCACTCTGTTTATTGGTGGTGGGGTGCCGACCCTCGAGAGGTCCACCAGTACTTTGCTCCAGAAGATCAAGTACACCATGTTCTCGACCTCGGAGTCGAGCGAGCTGCGCAAGGAACAGACAGAAGGTTACATAGAGTCTTTGTGGCGTGATATGCAAACAGGAGGGATATCGAACTTGTGGAGTTTGAGTATGTCTTCAGAGGGGGATCATGAATACTCTGGCGACTGTATGGGCCTGCTTTCCCTTCCTATGTATATAGACATCCAGAATCTCTTACAGCCAGAATGATATCTTCAGGGTCAATGCTTTTTGGATGAACTTCCTATCTCTCTCTTTTTGGCTTCAGACTACCTCTACTAGACGAAACATACTAAGATAATCGTTCCTCGTGACTCCAACCATCCTCGCAGTACCCACATAAAACTGTCCAGGGAAATGCCACGTTATAATAAACCATGATTCGGCATAGCCTCCAAGTCTCCACATCCGTCAACAACATTGTGCAAAAGATAGCCTGTGATCGGCTTCTCCGGCTGGTATGGACAGCATGCGACGGAAGAGCCGATCTTTACCCCTGCCCATTACTGGATTGGGACTGGTTTAGCTCTCATTGCTAGGCTATCACCCCTAGGTACAAAGTGCGAAACCTTGATACTACTAGGTTGAATTGCTAGGGCGAGGGCTCAAGGAGCGTGAACATCTATAAGGTTCGAGGTGCTCTGCCGAGAAAGGAGAAAAAGAAAAAACATCCTAGCCAAAAAAACATATTACCCCTTACCTAACTAACAACGGATAACATGGATTCCAAGCAGGTACCACGGAGTCTATCCAAAGATCGCGATGAAGGTGATTTAGAGTCCTCTTTGAAGCGACAGACGAGCCAGAAAGATGGAAACATCGTCGACAGCCCTGATGACTCCGGCTTGATCAAGTCATTCATCAGGAAGTCTGACTTGCATCTCATCCCTCTGCTGTCCCTGACCTATCTTTTCAAGTAAAGCGGTCTCTCCCAGCTTGCAAAGTTCTCCCTTCATCCTAACCTTTTGTTCTAGCTCTCTGGACAGGTCCAACCTCGGAAATGCTAAGACGGCTGGCCTGGCAATAGACCTTAAACTTAAGGACCATGAGTATAACCTGGTGCTTACGTTCTATTACGTGCCCTTTATTATTTTTGCTCCAGCTGGAACTCTCATAACCAAGGTAATCACGGCCAAACGCAGCCTGAGCGGTATGATGATCTGCTTCGGGATTACCTCGCTCTGCACTGCATTTGTGAAGAACTTTGGTGGTCTTTTGGCCTGTCGATTCCTGGTTGGCGCCTTTGAGGCAGCATTTCTCCCCTCGTGAGTGCTCCAGTGTGCCCCCAGAAAAGGATAGGAGTAAACTAATGCGTTGTGATAGGGTCGTCATCTATCTTTCCTCATTCTACACTCGGGTCGATATTGCTTCACGGCTTGGACTCTTCTACGCCGCCGCAGTCGTCGCCGCAGCGTTCGGTGGACTCCTAGCCTTCGGAGTTTTCCACATCAATCCTTCCGACGAATCGCTGTACAGATGGTCGTACTTGTTTATTATTGAGGGTTCCCTTACTGTTTTGATCGGAGCGGCACTCTATTTCTTGCTGCCGGGAACCTTGCGAACGGCGAAATGGCTGAGGCCGGATGAGAAGGATGCCGCCGAGCAGAGGCTGCTAAAATCATCAGTAGACAAGGTCGAGTCGAAAATTGTCTGGTCAGAAATCGTGATGGAGTTGAAGAGTGTCCACCTTTACGTCAGATCCGTCATTGGATTCTGCTTTGGTATTCTTCTGGCCTCGAACGCTAACTTCCTTCCCATCATCACAGCAAGACTCGGCTACTCTGTTGTCAAAACAAACCTGGTAAGTGGAAGAAGAGGCTTGGGCATGACCTACGCAAAGAGTAGTCTTCCTAACCAAAGTTGATCCATAGTACACTGTTGCCCCTGCCATCACAGCAGCTATCATACTTGTCCTCGTCTGTTTCTCGTCAGACCACTTCCAGGAACGTGGATTTCACATGAGCGGCATCCTGTCTCTTAGTCTGATCGGTTACATCCTGCTTCTAACAATTGATGTCGCCAACCAGAAGGGCGTGGCTTATTTCGCCATCTTTCTGTGCACTATCGGGGTGAGTTACAGCCCTGCAATGAAACAAGAGATAGTCGAGTATCTGACTTGGCTTCAAATAGGCTTATCCGATGAGTGTTATATTCTCAGCTTGGACAGTCTGCAACATCCCGAATTTGAACGCCCGAGCCCTCACGATTGGTATCATTATCCCTGTTGGTAATGCAGCAGGCCTTCTTTCCAGCAACATCTTCTTTGAAAATGAAGCACCTCGATACGAATCCGCTCTTATTTGCAACTGCGTCGGTGGTGGACTCTGCATGGTTTCCAGTGCCGCGTATTCTATTTGGATGCGATATGAGAACAGGCGCCGTGATGCTATCAGCCACTCAATGGGGGGTCAGAATTTCAATACCGAGGGTGTCGCAAACCACCATGACCTTAGGTTCCGCTTCCAGCCTTAAGGCTTTCAGCCCGGTTGTCATTCCATCAATAAGAAACTACCAAAACCCAACCCGATATCGTTGTCACCGAGAATATCAACAAATCTGGAAGTGGATAGATTGGATGGCATGCGATAGAGCTTGAGCAGGTTTCATGTTGCACCATGTGTTTCCAAGCCGGTATTATGTCATGTCAGCGATTTCGCTCATTACGGTCTCGATCAGATCCTCGTCCAATCTTAAGTTAAACCCGTTTTACTGGACGAAGCTTTGCAAGTGTTTAGGATGGCCCTTGAAGCTCACTATACGGATTCTATTATCGAAGGGCGAGCAGTATGACAGGGTAGCAGTAATGTAAACTCATTCGATCTGAACATGCTTCCCGCCGTGCCTTTGTTTATCTAGCTATTCCATGTGAATTACTGCATTTCCAAACCTTACGCTTTTTCCAGTAGAAATTCTAAACTGTGTCGGTGTTGCAAGCGAGCACTCGACTTCCGTGCAGAGCAGAAAAGAAGACTTAGCCACTTTCACCACAACCAAGGTCTTTCCTGCCTGGTAAAATCAAATATAACGCGCCCAAACCAATGCAACCAATTGGTTTTATCTTTCTTAGACACCCTTACTTCTATCTGAAACTTTCGCGCATTATGTCCTTGTTACGATTGGTCCCGTAACAGCGCTGTAAGGCTTCTATATACAGCTGTAAGCACCACTATAATTGCTCACATAGTGATTATGGCCCGATCTTTTGCCCTGTGGCTTAACGGCTTGTGCTACCGTTACAATAAGCGAGTGCACCAAAAATCTCCCAATCTCTCCTCTTCACATCTAATTAACTATTTCTCAACCATTAAATATGTCACAATCAAATAATGAGGCTAATATGCTTATCGCTCTTCGGGCCCTTCAAAATGACCCGAAACTGGGTCTCTGACCCGCCGCAAGGTTATACTAGGTGGATTATTACGCCCTTCGACGCCGACGGAAAGGCATCCAGTCTCGACGCGATATCATCCCTAACTCACGCAGATTATCTGATCTAGAAGAGCAGATCATTATTCAGTTTATTCTTGACCTGGATTCGCGAGGATTCCCCCCGCGACTGCATGGTGTTGAAGAAATGGCCAACCGACTGCTCGCCGACCGCGACGCGTCACCTGTTGGCAAGCGCTGGGCTTCCAACTTCGTCAGGCGACAACCAGACCTCAGGACGCGTTTTTTTCGTAAATACGATTATCAGAGGGCCAAATGCGAAGATCTAACTATTATTCAAGATTGGTTTAGGCTCGTGGAGAATACAATCGCGGAATATGGTATCAGCCTCGCTGATATCTACAACTTTGACGAGACCGGCTTTATGATGGGCGTTATTGCAAGCGGAATGGTTATAACAGGCGCAGAAAGACGTGGAAAGGCGAAATCAGTGCGGCCTGGAAACCGAGAATGGGTTACGGTGATTCAGGCGATCAATGCGGAAGGCTGGGCGATCGCGCCGTTTATCGTCGTTGCGGGCCAATATCACCTCGCCAGCTGGTACCAAGAAAGCAACCTCCCCGGCGATTGGGCTATTGCGACAACTCCGAATGGCTAGACCAATAACGAGACTAGTCTTGAGTGGCTCAAGCACTTTGATCAATGCACAAAGACCCGATCAACTGGTCGCTATCGGCTTCTAACCCTCGATGGACACGAAAGTCACCACTCGGTTGACTTTGAGAAATATTGCGAAGAGAAGCACACCATTACGCAATGTATGCCGCCTCATTCATCTCATCTACTTCAACCTCTTGATGTCGGGTGCTTTGGGCCGCTCAAAAAGGCATACGGTCGAGAAATAGAGCCTCTGATCAGGTGCTCTCTAACCCACGTTTCAGAGACCGACTTCTTTCCGGCATTTTATGCCGCCCACCAAGCCGCTATGACTGAAAGTAATACCAAGGGGAGGTTTAGAGGGGCCGGACTTCTTCCTTTAGACCCGAAAAGTGTTATATCGAAGCTTGATGTGCAG
>JABEER010001385.1:0-24733 GCA_014824405.1 Fusarium sp. NRRL 66896
TTCGCCTCCCTCTTCTTAATCGCCTTTGTCCTTATAGTAGCATGCTCAAAACAATCGGCGCAACTTTCCTCGCTCGCTTTGAGGAGTGTTTTCAACAACTCAAAGACAATGTTTGTCCTGGCTGAGTTTTGAGTCACCTGCCTAAGAATGCTTGTCTTGTATAAAGTCTGTACTTGGAATGAAGATCTACAAAAGGTAAGTTAACTATAAGTGTAAATGTTTCCTGAAGGTGACCTCAACTTTTACTTAACGATTGTAAGCATGTGAATATAGCCTTTAGAAAAGATGGTAAGTTTGCCGTTGAACTGACAAGTTACTTATTGAAAACGTCAGTAGACCCAGAATGGCAGATAAGGGGTGTTAAAATGGCATCTACTTCCGAATTTGAGCAAGGTCCTGTCCTGAAGGCAAGATATCCTTGTTCTGGTCAATTTCAGACACCTGAAGTTGGTGAACAGTATAGACTTGAGGACGATGAAAAAGGGCTGTGAAGAAAAACAACTGCAAGTGCTTCATAGAGTCTTTGCGAGGTGCATTTGGAGTAGTATAGAGCAGCAAAACTATACAGAGTATTATCACAGGCATAATTCTGTAACTAAGGTAGGTAGGTATTATTAAGATTGACAGTGATACTGGCACTGCATGACACCCTGAACTTAGGATTGTCTTTATTCCTCTTTGAGCTACTTGTTCTTGTTTGCTACTGAGCCATTGCCCTTTTCACCTCAGAAGCTTTCTTCTTCCCACTTCATCAGCCTCTCTGCACTTCACCTCTCACCCAAGTCAGAGGAGAATTCTCGCTCTCAAATATTCTATCTAGAATGCTCTGTGACAATGCTTTCGAATTCTGACAACGGCAGTTCTCCAGCGCATGGGACTATAACATCAAGCGAAAGTTGGGTTCCTGATTTACAAACATTTGATAAAGCTAACTACTCCTACTATTTCTTTTGCTTCCTATCTTCGCTTCTGTTGCCCCGCAAACTTTTAACCTCACCTCACAAATCTCCAAGGAAACAAACATGCCTTCTTTTCTCTTGCGCGCCCCACGCGCACTGCCGGTTTATCCTTTCTCCTGAACCATTTTATCTTTCTTTTTACATCTTACTTACGATATAGGGTGAGGTGTGCTATCATCTTGCCCATGAGATCTCCTCTATATATATATTATTATTCTTACAATATCAGGCTGGCTGCTGCGGCGGCTAGCTACGAGATATTGGCTGGTCTTCTCTTTCCTGGTGCGAACACAACAAACATGTACGGCTTTCTTGTCTATGGCCGCTCTCTTCATTTCTAACGATTTCATTATCTACAGGGTCTCAGTACTGAAAATATGGAAGAAAACGAGAACACCTTCCCGGATCTGAAGTCCCGCCTTATAAAGGAGCTATATCCAGAGCCTGATGACAGAAAATTGCTTAACAGAGTCCAAAGCAACTGGTATAAATACAACCGGTACTGGGATCAAGATACTAAGAAACAGATACTCTATTAAATCCGAGCCGGGGATCTATAAACCAACAGTACCAATCTCACTGTCCCCAGCGGTCACAAAGTGTAGAAACTTGGGCATCCTGTATCATCATAAGATCTCACTACGGGATCGAGGAGCTGAAACCCTTCAAGTCTGATCTAACTAGGAAATTTCCTGGTATCATACCATCATCTTAGGTTTGCCCAGATTTCCAGCACTCGGGTATGTCCGCTAGTGAAGAGTCCGATGACGGACCGTTGTGCCTAGCAACCCAAGGAAGAATGTTCCGTGAGTTTCATAAGTTCTGTCTTAAAATTGGTCTTCTAACATCCACAGGACCACATCTGTCAACACTTCCTAGTAGTGAAAGATCCTCAACTTGCAGAGACCCTCAAAGCGCAAACAGGTACTAGGTCTAAAGTGCCTAGTGCCTCTGCCCCCCAACCTTAATCATCCTTCACTCTCTATCCTTCTCTCTCTATCCTTCGGTCTCGCACGCTCAGTCTTTATCCCCCTCTCCCTGTCGCTTACCCCTTTCATACTGTTGATTCAAATTCCCCATCGCTATTCAGGTGCTTGCGAACCACAGCGGCTCTCTTCTTCCTGTCATCTATGCGCAATTTCCAACCAACAACGGGATATTGCTCTTAATCCCACTGGCCGGGATTATGCCATTGGACGGAGATATAGAGCTCGACGTTCCCTCATCCACTACAAAAGACCGGCGCGTCTTCAGAACGAAGACTTTCAGGCGGAAGTGGCATCCATACAGGACCTCCGTGGTCTCGATCTCACGGACGCCGAGAAAGAGGCCGATGGAGTTGTCCCGTGAGTCCTTAACCACCCATAGCCTCATTTAGCGACACTGAATGTTGTACTGATCTTCCTAGGAGCCAGCTAGGAAATGTAGTAGAGTTGCTTCTCCCTCTTCAGTATCAAACCCCCGAGGACATCAACCTCGTCGGTACCTACGAACCCGACACAGGTTTTGTCGTCCCATATCAAGCCGGCTGCTTGCTCGTGATTCGTCCTTTGGGGAATTACCGTCGAAAACTCCATGTTCTCTTCTTTGTCTTGATGTATATATGGAGGGTTTCACAGAGGAAGCAAGAATGCCACATAAATACATACACTCTGTAGCTGGTCGATATCTAATAAGGGAAACAAGAGAGTTGACTTACACGGAGCTTGTTCAAAGTAACTCAACAGACAGCCAATCAAAGCATTTTCAAAGAGCCAATGACACTAAGTGGGTCTCAGTTCAAAGAGCCCCCACAGAATGCGCATCTGGTTATAGAGCCCAAACCCAACACGGTTCTTCAACAAACACATCCGGTGTGGTGTATCGGTTTATCATTCCGCGTTTTCAATTGCAATGCAATAAATGCCGCGGCGAGCGGGGTTCGACTCCCCGCACCGGAGAATTCAATGAGTTCAGAATGAGTTCGTAATCTTTTTGTGGTGTTTTACACCTCACGGTGAGGCATATTGACCATGCTGAGAACCAGCAGTGTTTTTTTTTTTTTGGCGATACGTTCCCTACTCAGCGTCAAACAAGCCAGCTTATAGGCTTTCCTTGATGGCTTGATTATAAAAATCTCAATTGATAAACGATTCTTATATAAAAATGTCTCTTGAAGGTTCTTTGCAGTTTCTCGGGTAGAATATCCACCAACACTCAGTACGATCTCAGAAGCCAAGCCACTTCTAGTTGTTATGAACCCCATGATATGAACCATCAGCTTGCGTACTAAGGTCGGAGAACTTCACCTTGCTCTTTTTCTCATCAAGTCTCACTATCCGGTCAGTTTCTCTCATAGAGTTAAGAGTCAGCGTACCTGCACCAACATGGTGCTTACGTGTTATCCTCACCCTCCATATATACAATTATCCGTTTCAATCACTACAACTCCCAATTTGGCTTAATTATTGCTTCCAACTGTCAGATCCATGATTCTTTGACATCTGCTCAAAACGGCAAAAGACCGTCGACGCCGAAATACAATTATGGGGCGATCCGTATCCCGGGGTCCCCACTAGCCGTCACCTTCCCGCCACCTTGTCCGAAGCGTACCTTCCTTCCGCTTCTTTGAGTCTATTCGAACAACATCATTGCATTTCTTACATAGCGTCTACAACGTTGATTCCTTAGAATACATCCTTTCTTTGTCCGTAACTTGCTAGAATACTCTCCCCTATCGACTACACCCCGCATCATGACGTCTACCGCCCACCGCCGTCTACTCCAAGAGTATCGCGCTCTCACCAACAACCCACCTGAAGGCATCACCGCCGGCCCCATCTCCGAGGACGATCTTCTACACTGGGAATGCCTTATTCAAGGCCCTGAGGGTACTCCCTTTGAGGGCGGCGTCTTTCCTGCTGAGCTCAAGTTCCCAAAGGACTATCCGCTTGCCCCGCCATCTATGAAGTTCCTCGCCGATGTGTGGCACCCAAATGGTTCGTCAACTCTACAGTCTTTCGTATGCACATGCTGACTTTCTACAGTGTACCCTAGTGGTCTGGTATGCATTTCGATCCTTCACCCTCCTGGCGACGATCCCAACCATTACGAGCACGCATCCGAACGATGGTCACCTATTCAGTCTGTCGAGAAGATCCTCATCTCTGTCATGAGCATGCTCGCCGAGCCCAACGACGAGTCTCCTGCAAACGTCGAGGCAGCAAAGATGTGGCGCGAGCGTCGCACCGAATACGAGAATAAGGTCCGCGAAGGCGTCCGAAAGATGCTGGGTCTATAGCATATAAATACACAGTTTAGTGGCAAGGAGTATTGGCGCACATTTTTGACACGGCGAGGCATGGCATAGCATGGTGTTCGGCAGCGGTATGGCCGCCTAAATAAGAATCATATACTCATCTGACATCTGCCTCAAGACACGCTTCTAAGTGAACGCTCTACAAACTCCGGTCCTTCATGCTCATGCATAGATCATAGTCCATTGTCCGCCTTGAACTTATCCCAGCTCTCGTTAAGAGTGCTAAACACCAATCCTGCGATCAACCTCACCTCCGTACTTGCGTCTTGAGGGAGCTGCGGCATGTTAGAAAGATTCTTGACAGAGTCATGTGTGATATAATGCTTACCTTGTCAGGATGTGTCTTTGCGATAGCTTTCATATATGAGATCTTGACCTTGTTGTTCATAACTAGTTCGTGCAAGCCCACCTTCTTCCATCCACTGTTCTCCCACAGTACACTATCGAGACTAGCGAGAAGAGCCCGAATATTGTCTCGTTTTCCGTCGCGCCAGGCAGATACCTTGGCATCGACCTTCTCGGAGAGCACAAACTTCTCGTCATCCTCCTTGGCTGCAGCCTCATTCGCCTCACGAAGACGCGTGACAGCCTCAGAGCTCTTTTGAGGTCCAAGACTGGCTACGGCGGAGGGTCTAGGTCGAGGTTTGGCGGCTGCTGGCTTCGGTGCTGGCTTGGGCTTAGGTGCAAGAGTGTTTTGACATCTCTGTCGACCCTTAATAGCATTCGATCCACCAACGCCACTCTCGACACACAACTGCCAGACCGCACTGGCATCGCCCCATTTCTCCATCTGTTCTAGAGCCTCTGCTTTCCTGCTCAAGGCCTTACCGTAGAGGTCTTTCAGATCTCGGTTTTCGTCTACCCCACTCTCATTCTTAACAGCCACCACTTCTCCTTGACCATTGCCAGGCCCGAGAAGCTTGAGTGCACTATCGGCATCTTCAACAGCCTGCTTGGGCTCTCCAGTCTTCAACGCAGTCAAAGCACGGTTGCAGAGCAGGAGGATGGCAAGAGGATGTGTCGGTGGAACAGCTGACAGTGAGGACGAATAGGATGAGTGGGCAGCAGCATAGTCACCTCGCTTGAAGTGAGCTGTACCCTGGAGGCGGTGCTGTGTAGAGGTTTGGAGCGCAACGGGGCTGATAGATGGAATCTCCCGAGCTGGTCGTGGTGATGGTCTTGAGACAGGGGGTGAGGGTCGCTTGGCCTGTGGAGTTGGTCGAGGTGAAGGCTGAGCGGGTCGTGAAGGCATAGGCTGGGATGGTCTAACTTCTTGAGAGTTGAAGAGCAAATCTGGTTCTGGTTCCGCTGGCTTGGGTGTTGGCGCTGGCGAAGAGGCCTGTGAAGACGTCTTATTTCTCCTGTTAGGGCTTCTATAAGTAGAAATCTCATCATCTACCGCCAGTCTATTGAGTCGCGATTTAGAATCAAAAGCCGATGTCGGCGGTGGTGCCTGCTGTTGCCATCGAGGAGCTGGACTGGCACGACTGCCAGCAGAGTGAGCAGGTGATTGTCCCCTTGACGTCTGAGGAGTAGCCCTCTGCTCAGTAGGTCGACTGTTAGTCCGACGAGGCTGGGGACGGCCGCCAGCTTCAAGCATCATAGCTTCGTCTGTCGCATCTGCTCGTGCCTTTCCTGCGCTTTGCGATCTGGACTGCTGCTGTGCCTCCCGCATCCACTTAGGCTGACTTGGGTCGCCATCTTGTTGAAAATCAGCAACAGCCTGCTGCATCTTCTTCTGTCCAGTCTTCCAAAGTGAGTTGGCAGTCTTGAACAGGCTGTTACCCATTGCAGCAGCTGTCTTCGCCAAATCCTGATCGCCTGCTGCAGGTGACCTGCTATCACCTCTTGGAGGTCGACTCCCAGGCCTACTAGAACTAGCAGACGAGGGTTTACCCTGCGCCTGCTCCTTGGATTTTCGATGCGCCTCGTCCAGAAGCCAATTTACCGCAGCTTGAGCATTGTAACCGTCACCGCTCTCGACCAAAGCACGTCGGGCATCGTCAGCGGAGAACCCATAGTCCACAAGTTGCGCCACCGCTCGATCAAAAGGATCCTTGTTGACCCGTGGTGTTCGTTCAACATACTGCTCACGTGCTGGGGTGTCTGACTCTTCAGATGAGCTTGAGTCCTCGTCTTCGATAGGCTTTCCAGGTTCAGGATGTGGTCTGCTCGCTTCCTGTTTACGCCGCACCTCCTCAACTGGACGTGCAAGGTCTCCCAAAAAGTCGTCGTCATCTGCCAATTGGGTAGGTACCGCAGGAGCAGCAGCGGGTTTCATTTGGTTCAGACCAAAGGGATCATCATCTTCAACTTCAAAGGCACCTCCATTCGCTCTTTTTCCGCTAGGATTCCACGCGTTCGGGTCGCTCAAGTTAATTGGCGCAGCTGCTGGGGCGCCATTCGCTGGAGTTGATCGCTGCGACTCGGGAGGGGGATAATGACTCGAATTATCGACCTTAGTGTCTTTATTGAAGGCGGCAAAGAGGTCATCGTCGTCGGTTTTTGGCGTGTTTGAGACAGGTGGTGGTTGTAACGCAGGGCTCGTCGATGCACCTCTGCTTCCAAGTGCATCCCAGAACTGCCCATTACCAAACTGAGCCTCCTGTTGTTTCCTCCTCTCCTCTTCCTTCTGTCGCTTCTCGGCCTCAAGTTGCGCCTGTCGCTCAGCCAAACTCAAGTTCTGCTTCGACTTCACCGGTCCGAAATTCATCAAATTGCTGAAACTATCCTGCGATGGCTTCGTCGGTGCCGGCTTAGGGGCCACGGAACCAGAGCCCTGTGTGGACAGAGGCGTGTTACGTCCAGAGCCCAAAGGGGATGGTGTTGGTCGCATTGGCGCGAATGCCGAGTTCATAATAGGCGGCTTCGGTTGGACGCCGGCTGGCTTAGAAGACCAATCGAGGCCTGAGAGGTCGTCCATCGTGAAATATCTGGTATGTTATTGGAAATAGTTAATCATAGTATGAGAAGTGAAGTAGTTGTCTGCTATCGAAACTGTGAGATGCGACCCCAGCCAGGGGCCGCATTCGGGGTGTGGGGGTTATGTGGCTGTGCATGGCTTGTGGCTGGCTTATCACATGATTGTGTACAGATCATGTATAGAGCATTCACTCCTGTTTGCTTGATGAAATCGATTTAACTTGAAATGTTCATACTTTCAAGCAAATTCGGTAGACTTGGTTAGATATCTCACATCAGGACTCTTCCATAGAAGGAATGTATCGAACTTGGCAAACCACTAGACTTGCAAATTCAGCCAGCCATGTCTGAAAAGCAAAGACATTGGCGTTTGAAGGTTACTTTTGTGTTCCATACTCTCCCACGGCTTGGATTGAAAGAAATGCGAATAGTCTCAAGCAATCAAGGAAGGGGGATATAAGGCTGATTAGAAGCACAACATATTTCAGACGAACGAACATCGCCATTGACAAAGCTGATTCACTTAGACACCATGCGTCGCCTACCCTGTACTGCCCTGATGGTTGATATAGATGATATTGTGATTGGACGCAAACATACGACATAAGTTTGTTTAAGTAATGTAAGTGACAACTAATAGCGCACGGCTATTGATATGAGCCACGAGTTGACCTGTTAAAGCGTAGCTTTCATCCTGATTATATGTCCCTCAAGTATACCAGAGGTCGTGCGGATGCACGATCACGAAAGCATTGACAATTGTAGCAAGAATCCTATAATTTAACACCGCATCCTATCACATTCATGTCCAGTTGTGATCAGCGATGTTTCGTGATGAAACGAGGCGACGGTCTCCAAAACGCCCAAACACCGCGGATATTGGGTATCAGTGACCCTGTTCTCAAATTAGATTGTACTATCGTTACAATAGTTATAGTAGCAACCAATAAGTACAACAGCCAAGGAGCTCTGGGCAATTCTAGACTGTCTACTGTAGCAAACATGCATGGCGCTGGGTCAACGAGCTTTGAGGCAACTGAGAAACGTGGCCATTGTTGTACTGTCATCCACAGAAAACTCACTTTCATCATTGAGCTGAAAGTTTGCAGATCAAGTATTCAATTCGCGCTTGTATACGTAATTGCAATGTCGATTCAATAATGCCTCGTCCTGGCACTCAATGTCAAGGGAGATCGGACAAGTAAATCATACTGTAACAGATCTGCGTTGAAGCGTGGAGCAACTGGAGGGAACCAAAACTAACTGACTGGTATGAACATTGAACGACCAAAGCGCAGTGATCGAAATCTCCCAAAAACTCAAGCAACAAAAAGCGCCAAGATTCTTAAGTTGAAAGATATTAATTATGTCGGTCTTTATTTACGATAATTACAGGGTCGCCACTTTTAGCTAACTCCAGAGTCCAGACTGAGGTCATCCCGCTGTTAAACGACCAACGCCACTCTCGATTATGATAGGGGGCTTGGGTGGCAGTGAGGAACAGACAGTCTATGATTGGCTGATACCGAAGTGAAACCCGTTTCAGGCATGTTGGCCCCTCAAGATATTCCAACCCCTGGATATAAATCCATATGCAAAGCAAATAAATGTTTGGGAAATTACAACGTTGAAACTCTTATGGAAACATGTCAACGAAACAGATAAATGAGGATGAACACCCAGGACCTGAAGATCATGTCCATCAATCAACTCTCGTTCAGGGAGGTTTCGTTCATTACCACTTAGAAAACCCCTTGTCTCTCCCTTTGTCTTTAAGGCTTGGACCCTTGCCTCACTCACAACACTAACAAACCCAGCCATCCGCAAACTTGACGACACCCAATCTGAGACAATTTACCAGAAGCAGGACAACATCGTCATAGCTGCACGGATCATGAGAGAGTAATTTAGCGACCGATCTAACCATGAATGCCATGCGAAGGAGTTTTGGCCATTTGATGTTATGCAATCATTTAAACAATTGTGCACGTGGTGGAGCCCGCGCGACTCTGTGAGGCGCAGGAATCCAATCAATGTTTGGCTGGACCGTGAAGATCTGTAGATTCCAATCGGGAGAATTGCTCATCCGTTGTGATTGACAGGAGAAATGATGGAAGCCCAGACCTTCTGGCACCGTTCACAATGTGACCCGATGCTGTGTACAGGTTCTGATTCGGCAACTCTTCTGCCGAGACGTCCCCTGAGCTTGCTGCTAACTGGCATTATCCAGGGACAGCATTGGAGATCTCCATGTACTCATTCCGACCACCAGCTGTTGTGTGCCTTGTACCTGCATTTATCGCGTGCCGTTCATCCATGGAGAGGTATTTACGACATGCTATTTGCCCCTACCAGCGCTTACAACCTTCAAGATCGACCAATGACCCCAGAGTATTCTTCTTAGTTCGGTATCACGACACAAGACCACACTAATACCCCTGTGCGTTATAGGTTGACCCTTGGAACCGATGCAATTTTGACTGCGACACAACCAAACTATCCTCTCCTCTCTCAGAAGAGAAATGCCCCGTTGAGTGCCAAGATGAACTGAATTGCCCCCGGCTAGAACCAACACCCCATGCGCTTTGCTTTGCCTGTCAATGCCATGTTCTAGCGGCGTGTGCTCCCACTTCGCGGACGATCGTCCTCTCCATTCTCCATTCTCCATCTTTCCAACTGTGTATTTCCCTTTTGTTATTCCATTCCTTTTCGATTGCTTTTATTCTCGGGTTTTATCCATTCACTCTTTTGAAGTTCGGCTGGCTCGCTTCACACTCATTCAACTCTCTCTTTCCGTCTCTTTGACGTTCGTATCTACACTCCTTTCTGGTTTCGACCATACCCACGTTCCTTGCGATTCTGCCCGTTCAAACTCATTCGTTTATCATTCAAAACCCCGATTATCTGGTTCCTGTATTGTGAAGAGTATCACCTCGACAGCTCGAGGTCTTACAGGTGAAGCGCTTTGCAGAAGGAACGTGACTTACCAGGCTTGGGAGAATCACGCTTGTATCACAACCATTCCTCTGCAATAACGTTGCCTGGATCTACCGAACCTTGTGAAAACCATTGATCGTCAAGCCGTTACAAAAAACGGTAGGCTGATATAGGCTCCAACGGTTCCCTAAAGTTTATCAACGAGGCTTGTCAACCGCTTATTTCGAAAACGGCTTTCATCTGAACTGTCGACATCATTGCTCTCCACTACCGAGACTCTTCTGGTTCAGTTTAATTTGAATTTCTGACGAAAACTTCCCGAAGCGTCTGTCAAGCACTTTACGCTGAGACAAGTCAACCGATTGTGCGGGAGTTGGCGTCAATAAACCGGAAGCGGCACTATTGGACAAAGCATTCTTTGTCCTTGATTCAATCCAGCACCATCAAAGGACCCCGTGGCTCAATCCGGGAGTGTGGCAGTGACCTCGACGTTGGGATCTAAACCACGCGTTGGAATTCAGGGTCTCGGATTCTCAGCGGGGCTGGCCAGACTATTCGCAAGAGTGTGCGACCGTCAAGAGCAATAAAGGTATCCCCAGCCATTACAGCTTTTGGTTTCAATATTTCCTCTTTGATCCCTTCTTTCGTTTCTTTTTGAATCAATATTGTTCGGAAAGGGAGTTTCGAGGGTTACAGAAACTTCATCATCGATTTGAGTGAAACTCCACAATACGTTGACGGTGAGTACACTTCCACTTACACTTATACCCTCACTTTACCATGATCGGAACTCGACTACAACGACCCAAAAAAAGCACCTGTCTTTTTAAAATACACAAAGAACATAATATTGTTCAATGATCCTTAGGGAAATGGTCTTTCAAAAATGCCTCTTTCCATTTTCACGCATTGAGCCGTACCTGCGGCGGCTATCCGCTGCCAGCTGGCTTCCGTTTGATGCTCGACAGCAATGCTATTTCCCTCCTTCGTCAAGTCTGGACGATTCCTTGCGCCTTCCTTCAAAACAAGCACTTCTCACTATGAAACCACACTCTTTCATCATCATCACAATTCTAACATCTCTCATTCAGATCGCCTCGTTGCATCGTCCACTCCTTCAAATATCGCCTCTCGAAGGCTGAACTTCAAGCCTGAATAGGCAAATACCATCGAGATGCTCAAATCACTCATCACTCTTTCTGCTGGCCTTGTAGGCAGCGCCCATGCTTTCTGGCGCATGGAGTGCCCTGGTCGTGTGGGACTTGCTCGTATCGATCCCATCGTCGATCCTGGCACAATTTCTAAGCATGCCCACTCAATTCATGGGTCTTCCAGTGAGTCTTGAACAATGAAAACTTTCTGTGATGCTATTCGTGCCGTTATACAGCAAGCAGTAGTGCCCCCAAAGAACTTCGCTAATATCACACAGACTTCGCCGAAACCGTCACCACCGAACAACTCCTAGATGCCGATTGTACATCGTGTCGAGTAACACAAGACAAGTCTTCTTACTGGCATCCTGCTTTGTATTTCCAAGATGGCGATTCTGGAGAGTTTGAGCTTGTTCCTCAAGTGGGAGGAATGCTTGCGTAAGTACTTTCTCAGGGATCTTCGAAAGCAACACCCATGATCCTGAATAGTAAAACATCATGAACTGGAAGCTAATGTCCTATAGTTACTACCTCCTTTTTGGAGAGAACGTGACTGCTTTCCCTCCTGACTTCAGAATGCTCTCTGGTTCAAATGACCGAAGAAGCTACACCATCGGTGATCCAAGCAAGCCAGACCCGGAGAAGTCTATGTGGCAAGCTCTCGGTCAGACCACGCAAAGCGATCTAGCTCAACGGGCACTTGGATTCAACTGTCTGAACTACCAAAAACCTCCCGAAGGTACCCTCTATCGCCACTACATGCCCGACAAGGCTTACCTCGATGCGAACTGTGCGGATGGCATTCGTCTTGAAATTATGTTCCCATCATGCTGGAAGGGCGGTGATGCTGTTGACAGCCAGAACCACAAGGACCACGTCGCGTTTCCCGATCTCGTCATGACAGGTACTTGCCCCGAGGAGTATCCTGTCCGGCTACCTAGTCTTATGTATGAGGTGATCTGGAACACGGCCGCTTTCTCCGATCGCAACGGCCGATTTGTCTTTGCCAACGGAGACACTACCGGTATGTTTAAGCTCATGTCTCAAAATAGTAAATTTTTTGACCTTTTCTATTAGGCTACGGTTTGCATGCGGATTTCATTATGGGCTGGGAGGAAGAGTTTCTTCAGGATGCCATCAATACCTGTACCAGCGAAACAGGAAGAATCGAGGATTGCCCTCTCTTCGACGTTGTTAGCGAACAGAAGGCCACCTCATGCGAGATGAAGCTTCCCAAAGCTTTGGCCAACGAGGATGTGAAGGGTCCTATGAAAGAGCTACCTGGCGGCGATGGAGTTCCTTATGGAGATGGCTCCGACGTCGAGAAGCCTGACCCAACCGGTGGTGCTCATGCACCCACATTGACCTACTCTCCTGGTGACCGACCAGAGAACTCTGCCTCGCCTCTTCCTGGTCAAGTTTTCAAGGTGTCGTCAGCCTATGGGGCTCTGGCTCCTGGTCCAAGCTCCAAGACCACTACTAAAGATGTTCCATCATCCGTTGAACACAAGCCATCTCTGCCCACAGACGAAGTCCTCATCCCGACAATTGACGCTGGAGATGTGGGCGCGGCTGCACTCAAGGAGTCTACGGTTGCTGAGCCTCCCCCTGCTTCGGCACCTACAACCACTCCAGCGCCTGAGCTTCAGCCTGTGACAGACACAAAGAGCTACTTCAGCACACAGTTTGTAACAAACGGTAACCTCGTGAGCAAGATCCTCTGGGATGAGGAAGTGGTCTATGTGACTGATCTCCAAGAGGAAGTTGTGGTTGTTACTGTTACATCAACTGCTGTTGTTACACCCTCAGCAGCACCACCTAGGAGGAGACGTCGTGGAGCCCACCTGCATGGGCATGGACATGGACATCGATATTTCTAACATGTACAAAGGAGATTAAAAGGAAAACAAAAAAAGGACAAAAACATTTGCTTCTATTGTCTGGCTGGTTCCAGGTGTTTGTATGTTATGCATGGTTGGAAGAGGAGCATTTGGCTTGGAGGTTTTTTTTCTTCATAGGAGGACAATGGCAGCCCACGAGTTTGGGAACATGTAAACTTAGAGAGAGAAACAACCTGATACAAATACAGGAATGATGAATGATCCCAACTCGTACAGCCAATTTCGAGGAGTAATCTCCCTGGTGATTACGTATTCCCGATATTCCCAGCTAAAAAACTGTATGATAATCCATATGTTTTCCTTGTTTCGAAACAGACTGTAACTCCATGATTTACCGTTTACACATCATAATTATATACCCGTCGAAGTGACGAATTAATCGAAGGTTTCTTGAATTTTCCGAAGCCAAGAAGGTGCAACTATCTTAGAGTGTCGTGAAGCTGGGGTCGTGGTTTGCTGAGGCTGGAATGGGTTACACCTAGCAACACATTCCTCATGATATTGAACTGAGACCCTGGAAATAACCTCAGCAAAAACGTCGACAAGCAAGTCAAGAATTAAGATGAAAGCGGGCTTTTTCCTTTGAAGGGTTTCTCCTTCATTTGGTTTCCGCCATCTCACGTTGTCTGTCCTTTTCAGGCCTCGTGTACTGAACTTTTAATTCTCGATACTCATGAATCACTGCTGCTGGCTAAGGATTTTTCACGATTCAGCTACGGCAGTGTGAGTAATTATGGACTTTTCGAATATTTCACGCAGAGCCATTCGTGGAGCTGGTGGGCTTGGTCTAGGATGGATCCTCACGTTTTCCATCGGTGGTGCAATCCTTCTCTTTGCGGCGATCGGCTTTCTTCTTACTTGGCGCGTCAAGTCTCGAGATAAAGAGGACGCGACTACTGTATATCAAGTGTCGGAAGATGTCGAGGACCATAGACGATCCATCTTTACGAAACGGCTGGTCAAGCGCAAATACGCCATGTCGAGATCAGTCAGTCGACTCTCACTCTCACTACCACCGGTATTACCACCACTCCCGACATATAACAGCTTTACCTTCTTCGGTGGAAACGCAAAACGAGGACGATCGAGTAGTTGGGTTGAGGAGGATAAATTTCATGGTCCAAGAGTTAGCAGGAGTCGTCGCGATAGTCTCTTCAGTCGAGATGGATGGCTGGGAAGAACTCCAACAATTCCAACACTTATGACGGATGATGACCTAGAAAAGGCACAATATAGTCAAGAGCTTGAGCAAGGGATCAAAGTTCAGAAGCGACAAAGTGTCGAGACCCTCAAGCCAAGCAAAACTGCACCTGAACTACCTATGCCAGAAGAAGAGGCTCAGACGAGTCCAGTGCGAGCTCCCTCAAGAGCTCGTGTACGGGCTTCTGTAACGGATACAGACCTTCGAGATATCCTTCGAAGTACAGAACAGCGACTTCGAGACGGAACGAGCCGTTCGCCAAGCAAGAACTCGCGCAGCTCACCAACGAAGCGCTCACCACAAAAGATCTCATCAGTGAGAAGCACACCACGCAAGAACTCTCCTACAAAAACACCACATAGCCACAAGACCATGTCATCTGAGGACTCAACCAACACAACTGGAACAGTTCGCATCTCGAGGATCCCGCCGAGCCCTACCAAGAGAGCTACTATCCATGTGGTACCTACAGATGCGCAGAGTCGACAGGTTTCTATTAGCTCGATTGGAAGTGCTGCAAACAGCTTGATTGCTGAGGCGACGCAAGAGCTCGTATTGCCAGGAGGGCTGTCAAGCCCAAGTCGGATGAGAGGGCGTCAATGGGACGCTCCGGAAGACCCAAGCCCTGAGAAGCAAAATCCTCAAAAGCAGGGTTCTCAGAAACAGTCTGCTAAAGAGGATAGCCCCGATAGACGGGCCTCACAAGACAGCCAGGCATCAAGTTCACTTTCGACACTGTACAGCGCCAATGACCCCGAAGAAAAGGACCAGCCAGATCCATTTGTCGAGCGAAAGACACCGGGAGTTATGAGCTCAGAAAGCAGAGGATCATTGTTTGGAAACCGAGCTTCACACAAAAGGGGAAGGAATTTGAGTATATCGATCCCAGGCGGACAATCTATCTTCAACACAACAGGACAACTTCGACCTTCGTTTGTAAGCACACAAGCTGTTGGAGGCCCTCCTATCTCCTCATACTTGCAACCACCCCCAGAGCGATTCCAGCGCAATGATACCTATCACTCACGCGATCAAGATGGTATTGCTCTTGCGTTCCCTGTCAGCAATTCATACACCAGCATCCTGGCACCATCTGTGACGACTACCGAGGGAGATAGCACACTGACACTGGGAGACCGGATGAGTGAGAGCCCCAAGCCTGAAGTACCGGAACGTGTGAGACCGTTGCTGCAAGAGAACAGACATAGCGTGGCGACAGTACCGAGCCCCTCGACAATGACTTCTTCGCCTTTTGACGAGCAGGATATGCTATCGTTACTAATGGGCACCGCACCCAAGAGAGCACTCCCTGAGCCACCAAAACATATCGCCCAAGTCGACCAGATCGTCATGCCAAAGCCAGTATCGCCAATGCCGAGACGAGAGTTCTCACAACATATGCGACAAATGTCCTCAACGGCGAATACCATATATCATGATGAGCCACCGATGGACTCCCCAAGCGCAATATCTACAGGATCACCCCTTCGTCGTTCCATCTCACGCTCGAAGAAGGACATGCCGAACCTTGCACCGCCAACTGTACCGAGCATGGGATCCCTCGGAAACTCGATCATGGAGCTCAGGAGGATGAACAGCATGGTTAGTTCTTACAGCGGTAACTCATTAGCATCTTCTGTCAACGAACCTGATTCGCCGACACTGCCGATGTTGAACTTGACCAGTAGCTTTTCGCGAAGAACTATAAATCCAGTTACGCCTAGAGCTAGCACGTCTGGTCGCCAAAACTATCTCAACCTCGGAAGTCCTAACAAGAACTCCTCGGGATCAGTTGTACCACCTATGCCGACTCGTCCACTACCACAAAGTCGCAGCAATCGTTCAAATTTAGGAGTTGAAATCCGCGAAGATGATATTGATGAGGGGAAAGAGAATCAAGAACCATCGTCGACATCAAGTGGGCTACGAGAGACACGAAGGAGCGCGAACATGGGACGTGATACTCGCGACTTGAGCCGAGCACCGAGCAAGACCAAACTTGGAACTCTGAGTGAGCTCATCGCTGAAAGCAAACGCGATAGTAAGCGCAAGAGCGTTGAGTCGATTGGATTATATGACGCGGATGGATTCTTGAAGAGTTCGCCTGTGGATGCGAAGGGACGGTGTCTACGCATGTAAATGGAAGTTTTTTGTTTTTCATTTTCGGGGTTTCTTTTCTTTGTCGAAGACTCGTCATCTCATGTAACATCAGCAGGCTAATTTATGCACTTACTTACTTCTGGGGATTGGATTTACCGGGAACTTTTGGACTTGTATTGGATTGACCTGTAGGTAGCTTAGGTAGAAGCTCGTTGGATATATACCCTTCGGACGTAATCTTAATAGAAGATCGTATACTGGTGGCATTGTGAAAAAAGTTCTTTTCTTGAGTTGCTATATCAAACTGAAACCCGTAATGCATCGATTAGTTTTGTCTTTTATACCATAACGCCCTGCCATGTACTCTTGTGAGGTATCATCTATTACTCCACTCGTGGTCGCTTGTTCTCGGGATCATCAGCGGCTGGGGTTTCAGCTGCATCAGCGCCCTCAGCTTCATCGCGATCTCGCACTCTTCCTGCGCCTTCTCCCAGTTCTTCCTCTTGACCCTCAGCGCCGGGTCCGATCCAATTGCCATCCTCGTCGAAATATTCGTTCACGTTATCCGCTGTGATCCAGCCGCCGCTACCAGGCATAGGAGGCGGCAGGCCGCCATTGCTAGCGCCACGCAGAACGCCTGTGAAACCCTCAATGACCTGGTGCTGCTCGCTTCCCTCGAAGACAAAACGGTCGTATTCATCCTCGTCCTCTTCGCCATCATTGGGGTCAGGGTGAAGGTCGGAGCAGTTGGCCATGGCGTCGTACAGTTGCTTAGCGGCGCTGGGCTCAGAATCTGATTTAGGTGGGATGATGGTGAGATCTATTGTGCTGAAATCGTCGTCTTCGGCACCGCCGTCCGAGAACTCAAGCTGCATCCATACGGCTTGGGTGCGCGGCGCATCTGTTTCAGGACCTAGCTGCTTGATCGCGTGGATGGATATCGAGGGATAAGGAATTGAGACACCAGCCTCGACCTTGGGACTAAAGATAGTCAAGGCCCTTTGCGTTGTTGGTTTGAGTTATACCAGTAAAAATATTAGACTTACTCTGAGTTCACAAAGACATCCACTGCCTGCTCCACAAGCTCCTCGACATCGCCATTTATGCTGTCGCCTTCAGGAGCACTAGGCTTCTCGCTCGAGTCCGCAGGAAATAGAGCTAGACTACCGCATTGCGCCTTGGGAATCCATGCCTTTGCGCCTTCGAGATGGTAGTGAAGAACAGGCTTTCCATTGACGAAGCTTTCGGGGGTTGTAGACTGATATTCGGCCAGAAGCGTGTAGTCATCCGCCTTAGGTGGTGTGCGGATTGTCGTGGGCAACATGGTTGAGTATTTGATGTGAGGTTGGCTTGTTTGCAGTGGAGGGGTTCACCAGGCAGCTGAAGAAAATGTATACATTGCGAAGGTGGGAGAGCTTTATCGTAGGCCGAGCCTTATCGATAAGGATGCTTATCGCTGCGTCAGTGACTGGCCAAGACGTAGGCACGTCGCTTGACCTCAACCTTGAAGTGACTTACACATTCTACTTCAAACGAATCCAATTTCCCTCTTCTTATACACAGGAACTATCACAAAATACTACGAGAGCCAGCTATCTGAAAGGCCATATACAAGCACTTGGGCCGATATTCAAAGACAGCAAGATCGCGTATAATTGTCAATATGCACGACAACAAGCGTAGGGTTCACTTCTGCACGATTCATGATATAATGCTAACTCAACAACAGGATCCCATCCCCTTTTGGAACAAGTCCCTTTGACAGTGTCTCCATTTGTGTCTCTTCCAACAGCGACAACACTTTCATACAACTACAAGACTATGCCCTCAAACATCCCCCCCTCATCCCTGGGCATCGAGGCAGCATCAGATAACCCCGCAGGACAACCCAAGCCCAAATACGTGGTATCTAACTCTGGTCATGCGGCACACCCAGAAGACATCATCGCCTCATGCCGCGCACTTCAAGCTTACGTGACCAAGATGCAAGAGGATGCAGAGCGTGAACTCCGAGAATTTGATGAGAAGATCAAGGCGCGTGAACTCGCTGAGAAGAGGAGAGTCGCGCCTGGTTGGCTCGATAGCGAGATGCACATGTTGGAGCCTGAGAGGAGTACACCGGTGCAGCAACAAGGTGCTGGGAACGTACCGGAGCATCAAAATACTGAGAGCGGAACGAACACGAACACGACAGAGGACCAAGGTGCAGAACTGGACCGAGTATTTGGCGGGATGGCTCTAAAATAGGCCATTTAAGTTAACATTTTACGAATCATGATCAGCGACGCAAGAGATAGTTCTACAAAGCCTTGCACTTGGTAGTTTTGCGCAATGGCTTCTTTTTCACTCTAAGACCGTGGACTTTATCAGGTTGCTTCTCAACGGCTGTGAGCTCTAGATCTAGCTTTTCTCTGTTTCTTTATGGTGGGCACAGAACTATACGATACATCTAATACATTCGACACTCTCCAATTCTCCTTGATCACAAGGGCATGAATATTTTTAGTATCGCTTGGAGGAGATAGCCAAGATCTTGTTGGCAGCGTGTGCAGCAGCAACCATAATGGAAGCCTGGGTATTTCCAGTTGGAACCTCAGGATGCATGCTACCATCGACAACAAACAGGTTCTTGGTTCCCCAAACTCGGGTGTCAGGCCCAACGACGCTCTTGCCATCATTCTTGGCTCCCATATTAGCCGACCCGAGGTGATGGTTGCCACTGTACGAAACCTCGAGAATAGTGTCGGCGGTGACATTGCTAGGCACACTCAGAACGCTACCAGGCTTACGCGCGTAGCTGAGAAGTTCGGCGACAAAAGTCTTGAGAGCATCACGGTCACCCTCGGTGTTGAGGAATGGCTTCTGTGTGATGTTGGTGTTGCCTTCAGGAGTAATTTCGAGGGTTCCGTGGGATGTAAGACCATGGGTGAGATAGACCTTGGCTGAGATGGTGTTGTTCTCAGGGGCGTTGACTGTGCCTTGCACATAGCGGGTCACGCCATCACTGCCCTCGACGCTCTTCCAGAAGTTAAGACGCTGAGCTGACTGCGAGAGAAGACCACTTCCTTCAGAAAACAGCTCAACAGTCTCATCGTTAGGCTCAGTGAATGCCTCCTTGGGAAGGGCTTGAAGCTTATTCTTAGTCTGGAAATCCACGACAACAATGGGATGGTCCTTCAAGCGCTGGCCAACGGGAAGGTCGATCCATTGGGAGGCAGGAGGGAGCTTTACGTTCGTAGACCCGGACTGGACAATGCGGATTTGCTTCTTTGGTCCAATGCCTGAGTTGAAGAGGATTCGAGGTGTCGAGTGGGTGCCAGATGAGAGGACCACGGAACCACCCTTGCTCAGCTTAATGATCTCACGAGAACCGTCGTCATGCTCCACTTCGATGCCAGTAATGATAGGGCCCTTGCGGACAGCACGGATGACCTTGGCGTGCAGCTGAAGGTTGAAGTTGTCAAGGGCTTGTGCAGCGGGTAGAATATCACGAACTGGACCACCTCGAAGTCCATTGCTGATCTAGGTGATGTTAGAGCTTTGTACCAAGTATAGAGATCGAACTTACTAGCCAAGGAGGATGCGTAAAGATCTTATCCTTTGCCTCGACATTCTCTAGAGCATTGACTTCATCCCAGCCATTGCTCTCAAGGAACGTTGACATAACCTCAAAGACACCATCATCATAACGCTTTCCATCGGCTGAGGGAAGAATGCTCCCAGGCATACTTTCAAAAACGCTCTTGGCAGCATCAGACACTCCATCCTCCCATTGCCATCCCCTAGGCCAGCCCTCAAAGTCAGCAGCTCGGGGCTTGACAAACATGAGAGCGTTCAACATGGTAGATCCACCGAGCAAGCAACCCGCTGAGGCAGCAATGTCTGTGCACCACTGAATGGTCGGTGAGATATCGGTGTAGTAGGCCATGCCTGGAACATCGTATGCGGTGACGGTCTTGTTCCACTTCATCAAGTCATCACGGTTACCCGTTGAGTAGAACGAAGGACCACCACGCTCAACAAGAAGAACCTTGTGGCCAGCATTGGCAAGCCTCTCGGCAACAACCAGACCCGAAGCTCCGGCTCCGGCTACGATGTAGTCGTAGGTGGTTTTCCGGGTGGTAGCGTTACCGGCAGAAGCAAAGCCCAGCAAAGCCGAGCCGACAATAGTGGTGAACTTCATTTTCAGAGTCGACGAAGACGAAGAGGAAGAAGCCCGAAAAGCAAGTCTTGAAGACTTGCCAGTGCCCTTTTTATATCCATCGTGGGCAGAGGATATTGTAAGAGATTAGATGAGATTGATAAAACCCCCACATATGGTTGCTGGATCTAGCATAAGTGCCGACGCTGAGTGGATAGTTGGTGGGTAAGGGTAGCATTAAGCTTGTTCTTGAGTCTTTGAGAGTTATCAGATGGGGATCGACAGGCATTGGGACGTTTAGTTCAGCACTGTTGTCATAGCATGGCTGAGTTTTAAATATCTCATCTGAATAGAATCTAAGAATGATGCTGTTGATTACTCTTTTATGCAAAGATAGAGTACTGAATTGGTGCCCTGTCATATCCACGTATTGAGTCTGTAAGTTCCTCCAATTGTATAAGGTAACCAAGGAAGTCCCCAGAGAAAGCAAATTAACCAATAACAGTATACATGAGTGTTTATTCAGGTACGTGACAATAGACTACGTCAGCTTGACCTTTGCGGAGCCTATCTGTGCCGTCCGTTTATCCCGAATCCCCGGTTCTTGACGCTTTATATCATTTCCGTCAGATAAGATCTTGGCTAAAAGTTCTTCCATCAATGGAAACAACCAGGCCGGATGACGGCAGTTATGCAAGGGAAGCTTTGTAGAATAAGATATAGACGATGTTCCTGCATGTTTATGCCTGATAAAAAAATTGAATAGCACTTGTGACTTTATCGTCAAGGGCATACTGACGCTCTTCATTCAGAGAAAGACCATTCGAAGGAAGCTAAATTACTGAGTGTATAACATTTGTACACGCCCTCTATATGGCAAAATCTTCCGCAGACACATGAAATCACCACCAGTTCAGAGGGGAGAAAAGAACTTGACTCCGATCACGGCGAGCTTTCTGCCAAGACGAGTCCAAATTGGCCTGCTTGGCGACCTGCATTGATGGTGGAGACGTATATTTTATTGTCAAGTGGCCGGTGCTCTATTCGAGAAGTGATGATGATCACATTTGGTTAAATGTTCTAGCAAAGACTCGCCTGAAAGAGATTTACTCTCACGACGTGTGGGCAAGCTCGTCTTTTTCGGAAGAACCAAAGATATTAGTTGATTATAACGACTTATTACCATTACTATCTCAGTTTGAGAGATATGTTATGGAGGAGTGCTCTGCTATGTTGTGAAGTAAAGAGTCATTATGCTGTTTCTACGATAGTTTAGTATATTGTGTCAGCTCCAGCAGCTAGATTGGGCCTGTTCACTTTCTAAGCAAGTCTTGACCGTGAATCACGGTGAGAATCCTTAGTGGGGCACCTGTCCTTCTTAAAGTCAATGAGAATCCTTAGACTTTTGGTCAAAACAAATCTTGTGTAACCACCTTTTGCGGATAGGGGCATTTCCTCATCGACTCCATGCTTAGCAAAGTGAGTAGCACCGTCTGACCACTACAGCAATATTTTCTTACGCTTTTGCAACAGAGCAATGATATTGTAGTCAGCTTGTTCAAACATTTGAGAAGATTGTAGGCAATCATTACTGGCGTCACAACAGAGGCAATTCTGAAGCATTTATATAGTGATTTGAATGGGTTGACTGAGGAGGTCAACAATCGCAAGACAACTTTATAGGACGCAGCTGGCTGATTAGTTAAAAACTGCGGTGGTGTTCTCAAAATAAGAGGTAGCTGCCGATTTCTGTAAGTTCAACGAACTTTATTATAACACGCTCTTATAGGTAGTTATTCGTAACTGTAACGAATGCCTTCATTCACCCGGGGCAGTGATAGGAAGTGAATAATTCAGCGCATCTTCAAGGTGCCTTCCCTCTCGAAAGGCAACCTCGCTACACACTTCATCCATTGTCTCTCTTATTCAACAATTCTTTTCATCCCATTGTTGTTCGTTTGCGCACCTTCGTGATACCTTCATCCCCATATCGCAGTGTTATAGTGGAGACGGGCGTGCGCGGTAACTCTATTGTTCCAAACAACTTTCCAACACTCTATTTGCCTCCGCTGCTACAAATATGGTGAGCTTGCTAACTACCACGGGCAAGCATTTGCTTAGCCCACGCCCTGAACCCGAAAACACCAAGAGGTGCCGGGCTATATATGTTGTTGAGTCGCCGGGAGGAACGATGAGAGAAACAGACCCTGCAGCATCCCACCGGCCGATGTTCTCGAACATGTCCGCCACGCAGCGCAAGTCAAATGAGGCCAAATTTCCTAAGATCGTGGAACCGGACCCGGGACCATCGAGAACCAATACTGGATCTTCCGCTGCTAGCTATCCGCTTCGTCCTGCCGCCAACCGTCAAAGAACGTACCCGCAACAAGCTGAAAGAGGACAGGATGAGAACCAAGCCACTCTTCTTCGATACACAAACCATGATCTTTCCCAGGAACATCTCAGCACTCTGTCTGTTCGCGAGAAGCTCCGAAAGGGCATCGCCATGGGCTTTGCCAACAACCTAGCACATACGAATGCCACGCAAGAGGTGCTTCAACAAGGCTCACAGGGACACCCTGGACCGCAACCCATGGATACCATGACGATCAGTGGAATGATGAAGAGAATGGATGTGTCTCATCATATGATGCCTGAACTCTCTCGTCTTCACTCCAAAGGAGTCGACGATCGCAAGGGAGTGGAGATGGTCAACCACGAACTGATCAACGACGCGGCGGCTGGAGCCACTGGCCGAGCCGACTTTCTTAAGAAGAGGTCTCGGCATATCAGGGCCCGGGAGGTTCCGGTGTGAGTGTTCATCATCATATATCTATGTTGGTAATTCATACTTACAATTTTTCCTAGACGAGTAGCTAGCGAGCGTCTCCATGTCATTACTGGATCTGCCAACAACAACCGCTATGCTCCCTTCCCGATACTCGATCTTCCTTCCGAACGCCTCATGCGTGTTGAGCCCCTTCCCAACAAAAACGACTCGTCTCTCATTGTTCCTCTAAATTCGGCGGGATTGATGGCGTGGCTTGAATGGGCATGCCGCCGCTTCGGGTACTGGAAACTTGAACTCGACTCGCTTCATTTCAAGCATGACATGGTGAGGAACAAGATGCTGAAGCGGAGTGTGAGCCTTGGTACAAACAGTCAAGTATCGTCTGAGATCGCAGATACTTTGGACGCTCTCAAGCTAGATGCCCGAAAAGGCAGCATCACTCTATATGAGGCAAACGTGTGAGTTAACTTCAGGGGTGAATATGAACACAACACTGACTGCCAATTTGAAGCACGTGCGGAAGTCCTCTACAGCAACAAAGATGGACATGGTTCAAGATTGTCAAGCCGCTTTTGGACATCAAAGGCCCTGTGCCAGAGAAGTATCACACGACCGATGCTACCATGGTGTTTGCTATTCCCACGTCTAAGATCAAGAAGATCAAGGAGGAATGGGACCCGCCCTTGACCGCTCCTCAAGCCAGAAGCCAAGGGCCGTCCGAGTCGGATGCGTTTGCGCAACTTGGGGACTTCGGGCGACTTAACCTGGAATCTTATACCCAAGAGGCGACACGCCAACTGACACTCGAATGGAGATATAGCCAGAAGGGTATCCCAACCTTTGCAGTAACGCCCCATCCATGGTTCATGAAGAAGTTCCCTCCAGACTTTCTCTGGATTGAGGATGCTCCCAACTACTCTATTGACGAATCCTGGTGGAATCGCCTCGGCGAGCAAGCTATCAGCGATCGGGATCACTGGCACTATGTTCAAGCACTCATGTCAGGCGACATTTGCCTCGTTGAGGCCAAGTCCAAGAAAGGAGGTAAATGGGTCAAAGTCGCACCTCAAGTACCTAAGGACAATACTGGGCGAACCTCGATACCCAATCCGGGTGTTGGGAACCACCGATCCAAGACAGCTTATGCAGCATCTGGGTTGCGCAACGAGGTTCAGTAAGATTGAGAATGATCGACCAGCAGATCTTGATATCAAGTCGGAGGCAGGGATCATCAGCGGTTGCCTGCTACCGAGGCGCTGAGATGAAACGCAGATGGACGTCACCGCCAGAATACCGATTGGAATTAGACTGGAGTGACGGCGGCATTTGACC